>CAUYON010071361.1:0-13861 GCA_963573935.1 Arctocebus calabarensis
GCCCTCAGTAGAGTGCCGTGGCGTCACACAGCTCACAGCAACCTCCAACTCCGGGGCTTAGGCAATTCTCTGGCCTCAGCCTCCTAAGTAGCTGGGACCACAGGCACCTGCCACAATGTCCAGCTATTTTTCTGTTTTGCAGTTTGGCCGAGGTTGGGTTTGAACCAGCCACCTTCAGTATATGGGGCCGGCGCCCTACTTGATGAGCCACAGGTGCCACCCACCAGCAGGTATTTTTTAAAGTTTGATAAAATGAGGAAGTCTTGAGCATCCTCTCTTTGTGTGACAAAAAAAAAAAAAAAGAGAGAGAGAGAGAAAATATAAAAATTCAAGAAAAGGAAAGTAGAAAAGCAGTTCTTTATAAAGGAATCCTCCTTTCTAGCCTGGGCCTTGTGCATTTATGGTTGGCCTTGCTTGCTCACCTTTTGAACTTGGTATCACTATTACATTCTTTCTTTCCACTTAACTCTGAGGGTGGAGCCCATTTGCAAAGGGGGAAGAATGAGGAATCAACAGTGATCTCTCGACAGCACGGGAAGTCACTGGGACTATTCTCAGGGTACGTAGTAAGACAGTTCCTCTCTTACCCTCTGGAACACACAACTGCTTTAGTTTATAAACATCTGTAGGACCATGGGGTGTTGCTTTCCCTCTATTTACAATGCTTCATGCAAAAGCAAAGCACTTCTAATCCTGCTGCTTTTGTGTGAAACTGTGCAGAAAGATTGCCTGGCACGTATGGAATAGAAGACAGATTTCTTAAATACAGCATGGCAGTCAGAAGCATTCATTTTGTTTAGTCTGTGTGGCATTGAGGGGACATTCCCATCAGGGAAACACTGTTTAAATGCAGATTGTAATGCAGTATGTTCCATTAAATTGGGAGCAAATGTTCACCCGTCAAAACCTTAGGGTTAAAAGAAATTCTGGGGTCTCATTTTTAAAGATTTTATTTGAGATATACAAACCAGGAAAAATACTATGTAAATAATCAAAGTGTAAGTACAATTATTTTATTAATAGGAGGTAAGGTATTTCCTAGGCAAACAGTACAATAAAAGTGAAAGCAGGACTTGAGAATTATGATACATTTAAAAGCTCCTTATCGCTAGGATGTTTTATTTTTGTACTTTTAGTTTAAACTCCAGGTTTTTGTCCTTTAAAAAAAAATCCCAGTTATTATTACCAAGCAAAAGATGCCAGGGCACCTAATGACAAACATTTTAACTTCAAAACCTAAAAGTAGACTCAAATAGAAAATAAATTGGCTTTCAATGAATCATTTCACAGGCTAATATAAGCTCTGCTGAGGATGCCTCAGGCCCTGGCTTGATAAAGAAAAACTTTGAAATAATCAATGTGGCTGACGCTCAAGGGTAGCAAACCCTTCATTTCTGAAACAGTCAGGAATTTTTTTGTTTGTCCAAAGAACACGCTTTCCTCGCATCTCTAGAAATAACACACCACACCTTATTGTAACATGCAAGAAGCTTATTTCATTTGTATGTGCTGTATGTGTTATTAATTATATTATTAATATTAAAAATGCAATAAAACACTAATCAAGGTTCCATTCCCAACAATTCATAATTAAATAAATGCCACATTCTTGATTGTGCTAAGGCCAATTAAATCTAATTTGTCTTCTGTTTCCATACATAGGCTGCAGCTGTATGTGCTATCCAGGGGTAATTAATTGCCACCAACTGCCTTCCTCTAAAAAGGAGACTGTCTACACTTGGTAGCACAACATGTACTCTTGAGACCAAACACGGTTTAATGCCGTTCAGGATGTTCATGGCTCTTTAATGACCTAGAGTCAATTTTTTCTTTGCACAAACTGCTATCCATTTTGTCTGTCTTTTGCACGAAGAACAATTCAGGGCCTCTTGGCTTCATAAGCAAGTTCAGATTGCGTAGACGAGAGAGAAAGCCATCCCATTCCCAAGAAGAACCAACCCACTGCTTTTCAGTGGGTTATTAGAGCCAAAGTGGCAACCTCGCCTCAGAAAGTCTACATAAAATTCCAATAGACTAAAGTTTAAAAAAATAATTTCCCAACTTTCTTAGAAAGTAACTTACCACTTGGAGAAGGTATTGGGCAAGGAGAGGGAGCTACCGTTTTTATCGTTTTAGGTTCAATTTACTATAAGAGAAACTGCAGATAGGCCTAATCATTATTAAAATATACTCTATCTGGAATGTCAGAAATGGGCTACCAAGACAATGAGCCATGGATTTGTAAGTTCTAAAAGCTGAAAGGAACCAAAAGAAGTTTAATGACCACAACTGGTCTCTGAAGACAGAATGCTTTTAATCTATTCCTAACAAAAGGACATTGAACCTACTTTTAAAATCTCAGCAATAGGATATAAAGCTGATATTTAATGATCCTATTATAAAAAAATAATGTACTTAATCTTAAACCAGTGGTTCCCAACCTTCCTAATGCCACGGCCTTTTAATACAGTCCCTGTGGGATGCAATCCACAGGTTGAGAACTGCTGTCTTAAACCATCCTGCTTGGCCAGTTTACTGGTGGAAAGGAAACCAGTTGGTTCCCAATCTCTAGATAAGAATCCCTTTAGAAGTAAATTTGTCATTCATCCTTGCCCCTCTCTTCTGAAAGCTATAAAGCTGAATTCCTTAGCCTTTCTGTCCAAATTCTTCACCCTGCTCTTCATTTAAAGCAGCTAGATTGAAAACAAGTCAGAGCCAAATAGTTCTGAACAGAGGCCATTTTCTACTCCCTAAAACTAGACTAGTTTAATACTTGTAGCATCTTCCTTGATTTTCAGATACTCATTCTATTTTTCATATCAACTGGCTGATTGTCTCCAATGAAACACCCGCAAAGGGTTAGGCATCTGCCATCTTCTGTGTGCAAGCTTAGCTTTCCCATTCAAGGCAACCTCCCATTTCTCATGAACCTCTGACCACGCCTTACAGTTTTTAAAAGCCACCTTTAATTTGGATGCTAGCTTCCAGAGTCATCCTCAAGCTTGGGCCAGTTTGTCTCTATTCCTTCATTTTGGATATTTATAAAACGTATTAGATAACAAAGGTCCACGGTTGGCCTCTAAAGAACTCCCCTGGTTTGAAGCTGATTCACTGATAGACCCTGCATTTAACCTCGCCATGCTGCCATTTTCTATTTCACCTGAATTTTCACATTACATGTACCTATACCCTCCATGAAACCCTGAGAGGATGTATTCATTACAAAATGCCTGTGTGTATGTTTCTCTGCAGGTATATACAGTAAATTAAGACGTCCTTCTGAGCTCAGTAAAGCTGTGCCCTGGAATGCTACAGCATTTAACCACAGGTTTGATCCAACTTCCTTTGTAAATCACCTTGGGCATGTGCTTTCTGAAATCTGCACGTGAATTATTGCCTTATTTTCATACTGTGGGTATTGTTTATTATGGAAGGGCCATTAACCCTGTAAGATGCAGATAATCTTCCACTTGCTTGTCTACAGCAGAAGATCATTTACTGTCATGCTGATTAAATATATTATGACAGCAAAGCTAGTAATGTGCAAGGTATGGGCACAGAAAGAACATGCTTCATGCACTTTCTCTGCCGGCTCTCTGCAGAACAGTTTCTGTATCTAATTTGATACTTTTCAAATAAAGAACATCACATTACCAGGAGCCATTTTACCCTCATATTCTCACATCCATGGGTCTCCAGAGAAAACCAGGTAAAGGATTTATATAAAAATTGTACTTACAAAGTAACACTCCTGATTAAGTTTATTATCAGCGCCTGGAGTATGTGTACTCTCGATGTCTGAAACACTGAACTGAAGGTTTCTCTTTTAGTACCAGCAATAAAGCAAATCTCAGGCTGACCTTCCCCAAGACAAGCGCTAAAATAATGGTATTCCCCAACTTACTTTTCAACCCAAGCCTGTGAGGGAAGCTCGAGTGTCATACACAGGGATGCATCCCGCACACACATGTACATAAAGATACATTATAAATTACATTCTCTACATACTGTCTCTATACACACACAGAAGCTGCTATAATTTAGTTATTTACTATGTACTACCAGTGCTGTAAAATGTCATTTTCTAAGAATACATCTGAGGCTTAAGTCAGCATTTTTATGATATCATCTGCACTGGGAAAACATTAAAGGCTCAATATTTAATAAACATAATAAACATCCCCATGAAACAAATTGTTCATAAACTACCTGTTTAATTTTTCAGGGTTCCTGAACCACATATTTTCTTATTAGTTGTGAGCCTGCTGGGTTGGAGGATAGATAGGGCCTGTCAGGGATAGAATATAATGTAGCAGTTTTATGAATTATTTCTGTGAGGAAAAGCCTATTACAGCTGACAAGAGGGTGATGATATTAGCCCATCATCATTCAGATGGCACCACCCTGCCCCCTTTCATCCGTCAGGCCTCTTGTATGGGGGCTGTAAGCCACACTGTCTTTGCACAGCCAACACAAAGACAAATTTTACTCTTTTTCTGAGTCCATGAAACATTTAGTATTTCATTTTGAATCATGGCAGATGACAGAAACAAATGGCCTAATGAATCTCGCTTATTGTCCCTTGCAAATCCGAAGATGAGCTAAAAGTAAAATCTGTTTTTTTCTTTTCTTTTTTTCCTTTTTTCTCTCCTTTTTTTTTTCTTTTTTGATGCATTTCTTCCTTCCAGAAAGATGTCTGGCTGCATTCTAAATAGATGCTGAGGTTATAGAATTATTTTCATAAACAAGCCATTTGATTTGGAAATTGCACAGTCCTCGGACAGCCCCGATCACCACCATCTCTCTGCAGTCATCGTCAGGACAATACCAATTTTGTTGCTTTATGAAATATAAATACGACAGGAGGCAGGACCAGAACAAAAAAAAAAATAACAAGTAAATTCTTAATGTATTTGGGGAAAGTGGCAACGACTCATCAAAAGACAATATGAATTTTTTCAGGTTATATAAAGGAATGTTAATTAAAACTGCCCAAATCCTCAGAAGTACCAATTTGCAAGTAATTTGGCTGGACTTAAAAAGCTTTTATGGTTACCTTTTTCTAGGTGTATTTACATTAAATTTGGCTTGGAATTGTAAGGATATTATTGGGTGGAGCGATGTTTAAAATAATGGAAAAGATGCTGAGAAGTGACTCTACTCACCAAGGGCATCATCCTTTATTTGCTGATTGCAAAGCTCCTAGGCAAAATGAACACCAGGCAGTGCTGCTCTGGTGGCCTAACAAATACCACCTCGCAGATTTCCCTCATGCTCTTTGCTGTTCTTTTTAAAGGACAGACTTGTCCCCATTGCCTACCAGACCCTTCGGCTGCAGGCTCATTGTGTGGCCATGTGTCTCCAGTAGCCCAGAGCTCCCAGGCCACGTCCCTCTCATCTACATGCAAAACACAAAGGCACACGCATTGAGAAATATACATTCAACTTTGTAAAAATAGACAAAGAAAACATTCAGAGTTGGGGCTAGAAATAGCTATAAGAAGAATGGTAGCAGCTAGAAAGAGAAAAAAAGAAAAATTCCTCCTCTGTTTCCCCCTTGGTCTCTTTCCCGTTGTCTCTGTGACTCTGTAATAGCTTTTTCATAGCCATTAGAGTTGTCAAGTAAATTTTTCTTAGTTCAAATATGTACAATTGATCCTGATAGATGTTAATAGCTCCCAAACCAAGGTAGAGTCTGTAGTCAACATACAGGAATAACAATTCTGTAGTTAAAAAGGAAAAAGGAAGCTTGACAATTCAGGCCAAAACATAGGCCGGAGGCACACCAGGTCCCGTTTCCTTGATTTTTTTTTGGAGTAGAAGTTGACCAGTAACACTCATAAGTCCTACAAAATTAATTATTTAGGTAATTTCAGACTGTTTTTCCAGAATATAAAATTTGGCAAGACACTTTCACAAAATGAAATTTAAATGTCTTGGTTTTTCTTTGATCTTACTTTTTTTTTTTAAAGAAATAAATCGCTACATGATAATTTGGTTTTAACATTAGCATTGCCAATTTTTCCAACTGAATTTTTGCTAGTTGTCATGATTTTGACTTTAGGAAATAGTGTACTTTTATCAGTTTTATTATGAGCTTGAGTTGCTGATTTTAAAAATAAAATTTGCTTTTTCCAAAGAGAAAGCATTTTATGACTGCTAGTCATTTATTTCATAAATATAGAAAAAGTAAGAAATTCTTACAATCCAAATGCACCAGAAATTAAAATCAAAGGAAGAAAGTCAGCTGCACAAACAGCACATTCAGACATACACAGGTTTTAGGAGTTTAGCACTGCTACCAGCAACTCTTCTTTGTCACCTAATGCCTTTGTGATCTCTCCTTGTCAGTCTCTGGACGCAGCCTAGGAACCAGACTGGTTGAAACTTTTTTGATTTTTTTATTTTTTTTCAGACAGAGTCTCACTTTGTCTCCCTGGGGTAGAGTGTCGTAGTGTCACAGCTCACAGGAATCTCCAACACTTGGGCTCAAGTAATCTTCTTGCCTCAGCCTCCCAAGTAGCTGGGACTGCAGGGACCTGGCTATTTTTAGAGATGAGGTCTCACTCTTGCTAAGGCTAGTGCTGAACTCCTGAGTTTAAGCCATCCAGCCGCCTCCAACTCCCAGAGTGCGGGGATTCCAGGTGGGAGTCGACACACACAGCCTGGTTGAAATTTTTTAATTGAAAGAATATATTAGGTTGGGTACAGTGGCTCCTGCCTGTAATCCCATCACTTTGGGAAACTGAGGAGGGTGGATCTCTTGAGCTCAGGAGTTTAAGACCAGCCTGAACAAGAGCAAGTACTCATCTATACTAAAAAAACCAGAAAAATCAGTGGGCGTTGTAGAAGGTGTGGTCCAGCTACTCAGGAGACTGAGCCAAGAGGATCACTTGACTCCAGGAGTTTGGGTTGCTGTGAGCTATTACACCACAGCACTCAACCCTTAAGGAACAGAGTGAGATTCTGTCTCAAAAATAAATAAATAAATAAATAAATAAATAAACTAATATTATATTTCTTTCTGCCTCCTGTGCGTTATAGGGTTAAGAGGAAAAAAATTGGTTGACTAAAGAAAATGTACACCAATTTCAAATACATAACAAACTAAGCCAAAAAACAAAGAGAGAGAACTAAAAAGAACTGAAAAAATATATGTTTTCCTCCATGGACCTGCCTTGTTTGTTAAAAGCCTCAACACATAAAGCATTGCCAGATGGGGTGATGGTGAAAGAAAGTTCCAAGGAACAAAATCAGTCTCCCAGTTTGTTCTTACCGTCAAGGAAAATATGGCTGCCTCTAACTTTAGTATACTTTCTACTGAATCAGGGCAGATCAATTATCTAATGCTATGAGAGGGAATCTCCAGAAACCACGTAGAAACACACATAGGTTCAGAAAAACTCTGAAATATCTGTATTGAAGAAATCTGTATCTGAATTGAAATAATATTGCATAGTTATCAAGCCACGGAAGGTGGGCTTAAGAAAATGAGAAGGGAGACGCAACATTTATGTATACTTGTTAAAGGAGAAAATAACCCTGGCTAGGAAATGCTAGGTGGAGCCACATAAGACTGCTGTTTTTGTAGGTCAGAAATGGTTGACTATCAGCAATTTCATATGGTTCAACCTAATTAGATACAGCATTTGTATTAAGCCCAAGTTGCACATTTCTTTTAGAAAAAGCAGCACATAAAATTGCTCAATGGTATCTTGGTGCCTGATGAGGGGTAGTTGTTACTTCCAAAGTCAACATAAAATTTCATTAAAAGAATTCAATACCGAAAGGGTTTGAGGGAAACCTCCAGGAGTTTACATGAACTCCTGGCAGTATTATTTCAGCTTTTACCATTCCTCAGGGGAACCAACGCGTCCCTCCTTCCTCCCTTGTCCTCCCCTGCTCCTCTGTTAAAGTAGACATGGTTCTTTTCTTCCTGTCTCGCATTCTCAGGCCCACAGAAATTGTCAGGAAAAGGTTAAAAGTGACAGCGTGGTGACACTAAGTCATGATGGGGGCACAGTTGGTGGCCCGGGCTTGTGAGCAGCACAGACACGCAGAACCTCACACTCATGAAGCCACCTGCCTCCTGGCGTTTAATGCTTAGTCATTCTCTTTAAAGGGTTAATAATTGAATTTGTATTAATGACTTTATCCTGGATTTTCTGTATAATAAGTGACGTTTGACGGGATAACATAGGTTGCGTGAAGGTTCAGAAACTCAGCTGGTGCACAGTCTCACTTCCTTCCACCCCTGGGCACAATGATGAGCCTGCTCCCCAGTGCCCAGTGCCTGCCCAGCAACTACCCTGCCTTTCATCCCTGGTGGGCCTGGGCACAAATGAAGAAAGGGCTGAGTTGGGTGTGCACAGCCATGGGCCGTGCATCCCAGGGCAGGGCCTGCCGGCAGCGGCTGAGGAAGCTAAACTACACTAAAATGGGTTGAGAGAAGGCATAGAAGACCATAGTTCTTCTAAAGCAGAACTGCTAGGGAGAGTTCAAAAAGATGGTTTGTAATCTGGCAGGTGTGTGAGTGTGTGTGTTCAGGAGAAAGGAAGGAGGAAGGAGAAGGACTGGGCAAAGAATCTATTTCAGCAGCAGTCCCCAGCCTTTCCAACACCAGAGACCAGTTCTATGAAAGACAATTTTTCCACGGGTGGCAGGATGGGACAGCAGGCAGAGTTCAAACAGTGATGCTGTGCAGACTGGCCAGGGGTCGGGGCTACATACTGGAGGGAAAGCTCAGCAACGGCCGGAGAAGAGAATAACTTTTTTACCTAACGTCAATGGAATAAAGCAACAATATCCGAAAGAAAGAAGATGTCAATATCACACTGAAGTTCAATTTGTCCACATTTCTGCTAAGATTATGAGTCACAGTGTAGCTTATTTCAGGTACACACTAGCTGAGAGTGTGTCAGAGGCAGTGGAATACCCTGTGGTTTGCAAAAAGGTTGAAAAAAGCTGGGAAAGGCAAAAAACAAAGCCAAACGCCAGGAGGAGATGCTAGAATCTGGAACAAGAAACGTTTAGGTCATTTGAATGAGGTGAAGGACACTAAACAAATTGAGCTTTCACCAGTGTTGGAAAATTCCATTTAATGTGCATATGAGGCGTTAGTGCTTTATGATGTTGTTTTCTGCTAAATACATTCATTTTCCAATACAGATGAACTGAGAATGATAATTGGGCATTCTGATATATTTCATGTGGCAGCTATTTCCAGGAGTGCTGAGGAAATAAATGGGCAAGAAAAAATAACTTGATGTATTTGTTGAAAGGTGTTTCTAACACGAGGGTCCTGTGTTCATTTAGTGTGAAGTAAGATTCAACTTTCTCTGTGTACTTCTTGAGGCTGGATGTACTTCTTAATTTTCAATATATCCTGTCTTCTAATTTAAGGTTTACTTTTATGTATATTTATTTCATCCCTTTGATTGATAAATTCTTGGAGAATATAATCTCTTAAGTACCATAGATTGCTCATAGTAGACAATCAAGTTGTTAACTGATAAATTAGTTAGTATTTACAGTCACCACCCAAGAACTTCTTATCTGTCATCTAATTTTTATCTTTACTCAGTAGCTACTGTGCCATTTTATATATGACTTATTCTATTGTCTTATGATTTTTCCCTCCTCTTTCTGCCCACTTTAAATCCTTCTATTTACAAAGCTCCAGATCAAATGCAGCCTCCTACATGAGACTTTCCCCTGTTCTTCTATGGAAATTCTTCTGCTTTTTTGTACTCTCCAAGCAGACAGAGTTTCTGTTAGCATAGCAATTACACTGGGTCACATGTTGTCCTATAGAAGCCAACACTAAAGAAAACCAGTTACTCAAATCCAAGGCTAGATTAAACTTGAGTTTATCTCTCTCTTCTTTTCTCTCTCTCTCATTTCAGTCACAAACTAAATCACTTTCCAACATAGAAACAAAAGTTGTATTATCTTCAAGAGGCCAGAGAGCTATAAGATAGATGAATAAGACTTACAGCACCATAGTATTGTTTAGTAGATGGTCATTTATGAACCTGTTAAATTAGTAGTTAATTACTACAGCAGTTAATTACTGTTCCTGTAGGACATTAAGAATGAACCTGAATTCCATAATTAAACCAAGCAGATCAAAGGCTGACAAAAGTATCCAGAAAACAACTGAAAATTCTATTAGATTGGAACAAAAAGAAAATTTGTCAGAATAGAGTCAAACAATTCTACTTCTTCAAGATAGAGTCAGCATTTGAATAGTCTTTAGAAAATTCAAAATTTTCAAACAGTTAATACTTTGAGTACAACTTAATCTTTAAATATGATGTTGCCTTATCTTAAATGCCTGACACTTTATATCCTAATTCATCAGGAATTTACACATTACTATACATTTTACACTGTAATTATTCACATGTTGATCTTCGCTAAGTTGTGACAGCTTCCAGGACAGGGATGCTATGTGTATTTTTTTAAATGTATGTCTTCTAACAGTTGATACAGTACCTCACATATCTACCTCATATAGAATCAATACATAGTTGCTAGGCAGCTAACTTTTTTAAAAAAGGATTTAAACATAAATATTAGGACAATGGTTAAACAATTTTACGTTTTTAACTATATGGAATTGAGATGGCTTAATATAAATTAGAAATTAAGCAAAAATGTCATCAAATAGTACATATTCCAATTAGAAGTTTAGAAAGTAAAGACGAACTAAGGGTGCACTCTTTAAAAAAGAACTAAGGGTGAAGAATATATGAGATATCATGAAGGCACAATAATTACAATGAACACAGATGCATAAAGCTTAAGAAATGAAACATTATTTATGTGGTTGAAGATCCCTATTTAACCCCACGTATCCCATTCTTTCTTTTCCCTTTACCTCTCATGTAATTGTTGTTAACATTTCCACGTGTGTCTTTATACATTTACTGTTTGCATCTCTAAATGGTAACATATTTTGGCAAAAGTCAAAGATGAAAGTATCTTTCTCCATATTACTTCTTTTCAGTCAGCATTATATTTTTGATGGTTACTCATGATGGTAAATAGAGCTGTAGTTTATTCATTTAAACTGCTATATAGCGTTATATCTTTTAACATGCTATTCTATTTTTGCTAGACTTTTAGCTGTTTCTTTTTTATTATAATCAGTTGTTTTCACAATTCCTGTATTTATCTTCATGTATAAGAGTTTCTCTTGGATATACATTTAAGATTCCTGAAAGTATCATATATACATATTTTTGAGACAAAGTCTCATTCTGTTGCCCAGGCTACAGTGGGCATGGCATCACAGCAACTGCAACCACCTGGGTTCAAGTGATCCTTCTACCTCACCCTCCCAAGTAGCTGGGACTACAGGCATCCACCTTGACTCTAGGTAATTTTTCTATTTTTAGTAGAGACAAGGTGTCACTCTTGCTCTGGCTGGTCTTGAACTCCTGAGCTCAATTGGTCCCCTTGCTTTGGCCTCCCAGCATGCCAGGATTGTAGGTATGAGACACCACATCCAGCCAATAGTATTGTTTTTGAATTTATTGATTTTTCTTCATACTTTTTTTTTTTAGGTATCAATATCATTCCTTGCCCCAAGGTGAATATATTTGATTATTTAACAAAATTTTAGAAATTTCTCTTTAACATTAAATTTCTTCATTTGCCTGGGACTGATTTTTATGTACACCTTCAGAAAATTTTTTCAACATGAAAAATATTTGTTCCAGCAATATTCATTGCTGGAATGGGGGAATAGGAAGGTGGATCACATGTCTTCCTGCCCAAGTCCTGTAGCTGGCACAGTCCTCTCCTTTCTCCCACCTCTGATGGTGACCACAGTACAATTCAACCCCATTTTTCCACCATCCTATCAAGGCTGGTAGCTTCACTCATCATTGGAGTATACAAGGGTGACGATGGATGTCCAGCTCCACCCAGCTTTGTCCACCTCTTCAACGCTAAGAAGGGAATACATAACAGCAGGCGCTCCAGGGACCTCTCCACCACCAGAACATACCCAGGTCAACCACAACCCATGGGCTCTTGCTGCAGGTGACTCCTACACTTAAGCACCACCTACTGGCCTGGTCATTGAACTGCATCCCAGAACATGCCTACTACAAGCAGTATCTGAGAAAGCTAACACCTAAAGGCTATCTATGGTGGTCACTATGAAAGTTTGGAGACAGACTGGGTGACAGTTCATTCTTTTCACTTCCAAGAAACACAGTCGACGGTGTCCTTTCTGATTCAGCCATGCAAGTCTCAGCTTCCTCACCTTATTAGTGTTGCTGGGAGTGCTTAATTTATTTCTACTCCTGCAGATTTCATGTTTCTTGATTTTTGTGTGTCTCAAAACTTTCATAATAAGCCACATATAACCAAGGAACGAAGACAGAGTCTTTCTCCCCTCAAAATAACCAAATCAAAGCTAAATGGACACACAACATATATTACAGAAAAACCATCAAGGGAAAATATCAAATAAGATAAAATAAATAAATAAGTTTCATCCAATAAAAGTACATTTGAAAATAAGAAGTGACAACTTCCTCAGATGAGAAAGAGAATCAGCATAAGAACTCTGGCAGTATCAAAAAACAGATTTATTTGACAATTTCGAAGGCTCATGCTAGCTTTCTAGCAATAGAACCCAACCAAGAGGAAAATTATGAATGGAGAGATAAAGAATTTAGAATATAGATTGTAAGGAAGCTCAATAAAATCTATGAGAAAGTTGAAAATCAGCACCAAAAAAAACAAAAAAAATTAAGATGGAAATTAAAAAATTACTAAAGACAGACATATTAATGAAAAAACTACGAAACTTCTGGAAATGAAAAACATATTGATGGAATTAAAAATACAACTGAAAACTCAAACAATTAGACCCAACTAAACAATGAATTTCAGAGCTTGAGGACAGTCTTTTAAATTAACCCAGTAAGAAAAAAAAATAAGAATAAGAATTAAAGTCTTAAAGAAATACAGGATTGTGCAAAACATCAAAGCCTATGAGTCATAGGTATTCCTAAGGAAGGAGAAGAGAAAATGAAAGTGTGGAAAACTTACTTGAGGGAATAATTGAGGAAAACTTCCATGGTCTTTCAAGAGCTTTAGATATCCAGATAGAAGAGGCTCAGTGAGCATCAAGGAGATAGATTGCAAGAAGATGTATACTAAGGGATGTAGTAATCAGACTACCTAAATTAACATGAAAAAAAAATAAAAGCTGCAAAACAAAAACAACTAATTATCTACAAATGAAAGATCATCAGACTAACATAATTCACCACAGAAATGTTATAAGCCAAGAGAGAAATTGGGGCCTTATTTTCAATAATCTCAAAGAACTATCAGCCATGACTTTTGTATCCTGCTAAACTAAGCTCCATAGAAGAAGGAGAAATAAAAGGAATAAGTAACCACTAGACTGACCTAGTAAAAACATATGAAAACATAAAACTCTCAGGTCCTATAAAAACAGTTTTACAGGGGGGGAGGAGCCAAGATGGCGGTCTGTAGCCACCTTTCTGCAGACGCTCCTGTCCAGAAGGAGAGTTAAAGGACAGAAATTTGGTGAGAAAGCCAACGGTTTGGAGCTGAGCCAAGAGACAAGGTCGAGGAACACACATCAACACTGCTGGAACGACCTGCGACCCCAAGGATACAAATAAAAGGTACAGAGCACATCACCAAGCGGACGGGAGTCCCCTCCACAAAGAGAACAGCTCGCAGTATACGCCATACCTCCATACAAACAAGCGAGCAGAGTTCAGAGGTCCTCCCACTCTACCCTACGGGAAAGACCCTCTAAAAACCAGACCTCATTCCCCTGTGCCACGGCACTCTCCTGCCAGGC
>CAUYON010071362.1:0-31106 GCA_963573935.1 Arctocebus calabarensis
GTGATCAAGAAAATGCCATGAAGGCTATCTGTAACAGTACGATCAAAACATTTCTGAATGTATATGAATCGTGCCCTATGATTGCACCAATGTACAGAATTATGATTCAATAAAATTATAAAAAAAAAAAAAAAAAAAGAAGAAGCCTGAGCGATGACTTAAGAAAGGAAGAGGGGAGGGGCAGCTTGCCAGTGTCCCAGCTGACACCTTACCACTGCCCATTTCTTTCATGTCCTCCTTTTTTGTTGTTCTGCCTCTTGTATGCATTTCTTGGCAGCTGGATTTTGAAATAATTGCAAGCTTAAAAACAGTTGCAAAACTTACTAGGATGTCGAGTGTTTTATATACACCCCCTGCACAGACACCTGTTCTGCTTTGCTGAGCCAAGTTGACTGGGTCTTCCGTGCACATCTTCATAGGGTTTTCTTTCTGTCCTTAAAGGGAGAGTAGCCCGTGAAGGTATCATATTGCACACGTGTTTTATTTGTCTCCTCGCATCTGTTGTCGTTTATGCTTCGTCGCCTCTTGTTGCTGTGTTTTTTGGTGCACAGATACGCAGTGTTCATGACTATTATAACCATCCTGTCAATTGTACCTTTTTGGCAATGAAATGCACCCCTTGGAAGGGTCACAGAGAAACAAACAGAATTCCAACTTCCTTTACAGCTGAGGACACCTTGAGATAATGGGAACTTGCCTAAGTCAGTATGATAGGAACGAATGAGCAGACTCGGATTCGTGTGCCAGTTTGAGAGGTAGAGAAGGGAGGTTACTTCAAAATTAATTAGAATCTTTGAATCCCCAAATGGTGCAGGTTCATTCTTTTGGATCCTGGCCTCTGAACAGTCTCTTGATAGGTACGCAATTCTTCAGTGTGTCAAAGTGCTAAGGAGTTTAATGAATAAGTTCTGAAGCGTAACTAAGTAATAGAAATACAAAAAATGTAGTCAACAAATAGCCTCCTTCTTTAGCAGTAGGATGGCTTCGAGGCGGCTTTCTAAATAGAGCATCCGAAGGTAATTGCAGTCTTGTCTTGCTCCAATTTGAAGTTCTTTCAGTTCTTACACCTCCACCTTTTTGACCTTCCCACTCTTTATAAAACACAAAGAATTCCAAATTAAGTTCATGATGCATGCATAATATTTTATAATCTTTATTGTCTTACTACTTTTTAGTTCCCACCCTATAATTACTCAATGCGAACAGATTTATTGGAATGGCTGAAATAGCCAGGTTACTTTAAAATATCCTGACAAGTATATTGTAGCTTTCAGAGACTACAAAAATGGCATTTCTCCACTAATAGACCTTGCTTCTAAGACATTTGTTTTGTTATATTCACATTTTGTTATATTCACTTTTCTCTGTTTAATGACTGTTAGAATCATAGGGTGAGAGTTACTAAACTAAGACAATCTCTGGGTCTTTTAATTGCAACTTCAGTTCTCAAGACAACCATGTGTATTTATGTAGGGATTAAATGGAGGGGTTAAATATTTTGTGGGGTAGCGGGAAAAGGGCATAAAGAAAAAAGAATTAAATGAATTTAATAATACATGAAAAACAGTTCTCAGCACTTGGATTATGATTCTATTTTAATTAAAATTGGTTATTTAAAATCCATCTCTTTCAAATATTTGTACATTATCAAAAGAAACGTATAGATTATGATTCTCAAAATTCAAAATCTGCTTCTGATTTTTATTCCAAAAGAAAGGAAAAACCTAAGATGTGAATGACTATTTTACTATTTTGAGAATCTGTGCAAATATGACATCTATGCTGTAGTTGAGGTTTTTTCCTATATACTTGTTATTGGAGGCCAAGTGCTTCACATTAAATCTTTAAAGGGACTTTTCCCAAGTTCCAGAAATTTATTTTCTTTTGCATCCACATTTCTGTGTTTTTAGACACTGAACTGTGAAACATGTTGGCTTGCTCAACATATAATGATGAACTTAGTTAATTCAGATATTTTTGTAAAGAGCAAACCAGTTGTTTGCTGAAAAAGAAATACATGCTTGTCTTGTTTTAAACATTTTAAGTAGTTATTATACGATCATTTATCTATGGTTAAAATTACATACCATTAGAATTCCTTAACTAGCAGATTTTTTTTTTTAATAAAATATGTGTCTTTATAATCCTGGTACTGTAGCCACAACCTCAGACTTTGTCCCCATATCCTTCTAAACTGTATCGTTTGTTCTTTTTTTTTTTTTTACACTTTGGTCAAATAGGAAAACTCAAAGTAACTATGTGGATACTCATACACTCAGCTGTTTATTTTAAAAGGTCCCCCAAATCTGACCAACTGCTGTTAGCTGCACAGGGGCTGTGGGCCCTGCTTGGTCTTTCTTTTTTTTTTCCATCAAATATTTATTTATTATTTATTTATTATTGCTGGGGATTCATTGAGGGTACAAGAAACCAGGTTACACTGATTTTGTTAGGTAAAGACCATCTTACAATCATGTCTTGCCCCCAAAAGGTGTGGCCCACACTAAGACCCCACACCCCTCGCTCCTTCCCTCTCTCTGCTCTTCCTTTCCCCACCCCTCCCTCATTCTTTCTGTCTTGTTCTTCCCTTTCCTCACCTCCACTGTGTCATTACTCATATCAAAATTGAGTACATAGAATTCATACTTCTCCATTCTTGTGATGCTTTAATAAGAATAATGTGTTCCACTTCCATCCAGGTTAATACAAAGGATGTAAAGTCCCCATCTTTTTTAATGACTGAATAGTATTCCATAGTGTACATATACCACAGCTTGTTAATCCATTACTGGGTTGGTGGGCATTTAGGCTGTTTCCACATTTTGACAATTGTAAATTGAGCTGTAATAAACAGTCTAGTGCAGTTGTCCTTATGATAAAAGGATTTTTTTCCTTTTGGGTAGATGCCCAGTAATGGGATTGCAGGATCAAATGGGAGGTCTAGCCTGAGTTCTTTGAGGTTCTCCATTCTTCCTTCCAAAAAGATTGTATTAGTTTGCAGTTCCTCCAGCAGTGTAAAAATGTTCCCTTCTCTCCATAGCCATATCAGCATCTGTAGTTTTGAGATTTTGTGATGTGGGCCATTTTTGCTGGGGTTAGATGGTTTTGATATACATTTCTCTAATAATTAGGGATGATGAGTATTTTTTAATATGTTTGTTAGCCATTCGTCTGTCTTCTTTAGAGAAAGTTCTACTCATGTCTCTTGCCCATTGATATATGGGATTGTTGGCTTTTTTCATGTGGATTAATTTGAGTTCCTTATAGATCCTAGTTATCAAGCTTTGGTCTGATTCAAAATATGCAAATATCCTTTCCCATTGTGTAGGTTGTCTATTTGCTTTGATTGTTGTCTCCTTAACTGTACAGAAGCTTTTCAGTTTAATTAAGGCCCATTTGTTTATTTTTGTTATTGTTGCAATTGCCATGGCAGCCTTCTTCATGAAGTCTTTCCCCAGGCCAATATCTTCCAGTGGTTTTCTTATGCTTTCTTTGAGGATTATTATTGTTTCATGCCTTAAATTTAAGTCCTTTATTCATCTTGAATCAATTTTTGAGAATGTAGAAAGGTGAAGGTCTAGTTTCAGTCTTTTACATGTGGATATCCAGTTCTCTTAGCACCATTTATTGAATAGGGAGTCCTTCCCCCAAGTCTATCTTCTTATTTGGTTTATCGAAGATTAGGTGGTTGTAAGATGTTAGTTTCATTTCCTGGTTTTCTATTTGATTCCAAATGTCTATGTTTCCATTTTTGTGCCAGTACTATGCCATCTTGACCACTATGGCTTTGTAGTATAACCTAAAATCTGGTATGCTGATGCCCTGGGCTTTGTTTTTATTACTAAGAATGTTCGGGTTTTTTTCTGATTCCATACAAAATGCAGAATCATTTTTTCTAAGTCTTAAAAGCACAATGTTGGTATCTTAACAGGGATGTCATTGAATAGGTAGATTGCTTTGGGAAATAGAGACATTTTAACAATGTCGATTCTTCCCAGCCATGAGCATGTTAAATATTCTTCAATTTGTTAATATCCTCTGCTATTTCCTTTCTTAACATTTTATAATTTTCTTTATAGAGGCTTTTCACCTCCTTTGTTAGGTATATTCATAGGTATTTCATTTTCTTTGAAGCTATGGTGAAGGGAGTTGTGTCCTTAATTAGCCTCTCATCTTGACTGTTATTTGTGTATACAAAGGCTATTGACTTGTGGACATTGATTTTATATCCTGAGACATTACTGTATTTTTTGATGACTTCCAGGTGTCTTGTGGTTGAGTCTTTGGGGTTTTCTAAGTATAAGATTATATTGTCAGCAAAGAGGGAGAGTTTGACCTCCTCTGTACCCATCTGGATACCCTTTGTTTCCTTGTCTTGCCTAATTGTATTGGCTAGCACTTCCAGCACTACGTTGAATAGTAATGGTAACAGAGGACAATCTTGTCTGGTTCTAGTTCTAAGTGGAAAAGCTTTCAGTTTTACTCCATTCAGTGAAATATTAGCTGTGGATTTGTCATAGATAGCTTCAATCAGTTTCAGAAATGTGCCACATATGCCTATTCTCTTCAGTGTTCTAATCAGAAAAGAATGCTGGATTTTATCAAACACTCTTTCTGCATCTATTGAGAGGATCATAAGGTCTTTGTTTTTGCTTCTGTTAATACAGTAGATAATGTTTATGGACTTGCATATGTTAAACCAGCCTTGCATCCCTGGGATGAAACCTACTTGATCATGATGTATGAGTTTTTGATGATAAGCTGTAATCTATTGGCTAGGATTTTGATGAGAATTTTTGCATCTGTATTCATTAGTGCAATTGGTCTGAAATTCTCCTTTTTAGTTGGGTCTTTTCCTGGTTTTGGTATCAGGATGATGTTTGCTTTGTAGAACGTGTTGGGGAAGATTCCTTCCTCCTCAATTTTTTGAAATAATTTCTGCAGTATGGGAATAAGCTCTTCCTTGAAGGTTTGATAGAATTCTGGTGTGAAGCCATCTGGACCAGGACATTTTTTTTTTTTCGGAAGATTTTTTATTGTTTTTGTAATCTCAGTCCTCGAAATTGATCTGTTCGAGAGCTCTATTTCTTCCTGGCTAAGTCTAGGGACTCCAAATAGTCATCCATTTCCTTCACATTGTCAAATTTCTGGGAATAGAGTTTCTTGTAGTATTCAGAGATGATCTCTTGTATCTCTGTGGCATCAGTTGTAATTTCCCCTTTATCATTTCTGATTGAGGTGAGTAGAGATTTTAATTTTTTATTTCTAGTTATTCTGGCTAAAGGTTTATCTATTTTATTTTATTTTTCAATAAACCAACTCCTTGTTTCATTAATTTTCTGAATGACTCTTTTATTTTCAATTTCTTTGATCTCTGATTTAATTTTGGATATTTCTTTTCTTCTTCTGGATTTAGGCTTAGATTGTTCTTCTTTTTCCAATTCCATAAGGTAGCTTGTGAGTTTATTGATGCGCTCTTTCTGTTTGTCAAATGTAGGCATCTAAAGCAATAAATTTTTCTCTCAGAACTGCTTTTATAGTACCCCACAGGTGTTGGTAGCTTGTGCCTTCATTGTTGTTTTGCTCAAGGAAGTTAATTATTTCCTCTTTAATTTCTTCTTGCACCCAACTGTAATTCAACAGAAGGTTGTTTCATTTCCATGCCTCTGTGTGGGGTTGAACATTTTTGTTGGAGTTGAGTTTCACCTTTAGTACCTTGTGGTTTGAGAAAATACAAGGTAAAATTTAATTGTTTTGATTCTTGAGGTTTGTTTCATGTCCTAGGATATGATCAATTTTGGAGAATGTTCCATGGGGTGATGAGAAGAATGTATAATCTTTATCTTTGAGATGGAGCGTTCTATATGCATCGATCAAGCACAGTTGTTCTAGGGTCTCATTTGACTCACTTATATCTTTGTTTAATTTCTGTTTAGAGGATCTATCCAGCTCTGTAAGAGGAGTGTTAAAGTTCCCTGTTACTATGGATATCGTATTGTTCAGACTGAGTAAGGTGTGTTTCAAGAGTCTGGGAGCATTTAAATTGGGTGCATAAATATTTAGAATTGAAATGTTTTCTTGTTGTATTTTTCCCTTGACCAATATAAAGTGACCATCTTTGTCTTTTTTGACTTTAGTTGCTTTAAATCCACATGTATCTGAAAATAAGACTGCAACTCTTCTTTTCTTCTGAGTTCCATTTGACTAAAAAATTGTCTTCCAATCCTTAACTTGGGACTTTTAATTTGTCTTTTGAAGCTAGGTGTGTTTCTTGCAGATAGCAAATGGATGGCTTGTGGTTTTTAATCCAGTCAGCCAATCTATGCCTCTTCAGTGGGGAATTCCAGCCACTAACATTAATTAAGATAAATGATAAGTGTGGTAGTGTTCTGTTCATCTTATTTTGTGAGAGTCCATTACTTAGTTTTATCTTTTGCATCAGTGTGGAAGTTAGGTTCTGTCCTTTTATTTCTGAGTTCTTACTTTGCTGTTGATCCATTGTGATGGTCAGTGTGTAGAACAGGTTGAAGTATTTTCTGTAGAGCTTGTCTTGTTGTGGTGAATTTCCTCAATATTTATATATCAGTAAATGATTTGATTGTTCCATCAATTTTAAAGCTTAGCTTAGCAGGATATAGAATTCTGGGCTAGAAATTGTTCTGTTTAAGTGAATTAAAGGTAGATGATCATTGTCTTCTTGCTTGAAATGTTCCATTATGGAAGTCTGCAGTTACCCTGATGGATTTGCCCCTGTAGGTCAAGGCAGCTTGAAGAATCTTTTCTTTTGTCTTGACTTTGGACAGATTCATTACAATGTGTTTTGGAGAAGCTTTGTTAGAGTCGAGGCGACCTGGGGTCCAATATCCCTCTGAAAAGAGTGTGTCAGAATCTTTTGTGATATTTAGGAAATTTTCATTTGTCATATCTCTTGTATGGCTTCCATTCCCCTGGGACTTTCTTCTTCCCCTTCTGGGATACTATACCTCGTATGTTTGAATGCTTCATAAAGTCCCATAATTCTGTCAGTGAACATTCTGCTTTCTCTCTCTTCTTTTCTGACTCTTTAACTATCTGAGTTATCTAAAGATCTTTGTCTTCTACCTCTGAGATTCTTTCTTCTGTATGGTCTAATCTGTTGTTGATAGTTTCTATTGCATCGTAAGTTCCCTAATTCCTTCAATTCCTTCAGCTCTGCTATATCCTTTCTATATTCTTCATATTGTTCATCTCTAATTTGATTCTGTTTTTGGATTTTCTTTTGGTTATTTTCCACTTTATCAGCAGTTTCCTTCATTGTTTCCATCATTTCCTTCATTGTTTTCATCATCTATATTCTAAATTCCCTTTCTGTCGTTTTTAACATTTCTTTATAGGTAGACTTGTCTGTAGTAGCTACCTCATGGTCCCTTGGGGGTGTGATTGCTCTGGACTGTTTTTTCATGTTGCCAGGATTTTTCTGCTGATTCTTCCTCATTAGCGATTTCTTTTATCTGTTTCCTTGCCCTAATTTTTCTTTCATTTCCACTTGCCTTTAAGTTGCCATCCCTTTGGACTAGGGTTTGGATGAGTCCTTTTGGTACAGGATCAGAAAGTTGAGAAGATTGAAGAGCAAGAAAGGAAAAAAGAAAGAAAACGAAAAGAAAAGAAAAAAAAGAAAGGAGAGGGGTGGGTAAAAGGGAATATTGACAAAAGGAAGAGAGGCACAGAAAGAGGGAGTCAGGAGCAATATGTAGTAGGGTACTTTGACTCAACCTTAAAAACCCCCAACCTCTGGGGGTGCCAGGTTGGGTTGTTCCCTTGAGGTCAGCAGCTCGTTGCTAGACTTTTCAGACACAGTACCCCACCTTCACGAAGTAGAGAGGAAAGACAAAAATGCTATAAATCAAACAAAACAAGCAAACAGAAAATCTTACAGGATAAAACTGGGGGAAAAACCAAATAATAGGGATAGAAGCACTAGCAAAAATGAAGTTCTAATTGTTGAAAAGGGGAAGAATAGAAAATTATATTTAAACTAGAAAAATGAAAAGGAAAAGAAAGAAAAAAAGAAAAATTTATAGGGAAAATGTTGAAATTTTAAAAACAAACAAACAAAAAACAAAACCAAAAGCAAAGCAGTATATGTATCTTGCTGGATAGCATCTGGGCAACAGGTGATCTTCTGGGGTATGAGATGTTAATCACAATGCTGGTACAACTGTACAAGATGGAGACTGGAGGCCTTTGCTGATTTCTCAAACCCGGCAGGGTGGAAAGCCTAAATCTGTCCTCATCCCACTTAAAAGGCACTTTAAGCAGAAGCTTTCCCAGGAAAGCACTTGTTACTGAGATCACTCCTGAAGTGGCTGTCCACTTACCCAGCATGCCAAAACTGGTCTCAGTCTATGCCCCTGAAGGCTAAGGCTGTAATGCATTTTAGTCCCTGCTTTTTATGCTGCTCAGTCTCTAGATTACTGGCTCCCACCTGATCCTTGTTCTGTGACCCTGAGGGCAGAGCTTGGCCGAGCAGTTCTCCCACAATGGCTCCAGCAGCCCACAGCGGAACACTATTAGCTCTGTCCAACTCAGCAGCTCAGTCTTGGGCCCTAGACAACACTTCAAGTCCTTCGCATTCTTGCCCAAGTTCTCCCAAGATAGTTCAACTGAGTGCCAAGTCCAAAAACACCAAAACAGCTCACAGGTAAGGCCTTTCCAGTTTGCAATCTCACTGCTGCTGTACTTAACAGGTGTCGGCAGGATTAGACCAAACAAGCACACGCAAACACTTGCCAGTTCTCCACTGCTTTTGTCCTCCTCATGGGGTCCAGAAGTTTCTCGCTGTCTTCCTGTGTCCCCAAAGGGATGTTTCTGGGCAGATCCCACCGGCCAGAGTTGCCTGTAATCTTCTCTCCCCAGACTCACCGTGCCAGTTGCAAGGAAGCTGTTACTTGGTCGCCTGTCTCGTTACTCTATGTCTTTGGTATCTTTTGTTAAAATTTCAGATGTAAGAGTACAAATGATTAGGTGACATTGTTTGCGTTTGTTAGGTAAAGTCCAAATTGTAGATAGGCTCTTCACCCCGGAGGGGTACTATGCATCCTTTCATTGTGCCCATTAGGTGAAAGCTTTGCAGTCTCCCTCTCTTTCCCCGGCTTGAATTGAGTTTTTCTCTTATATGGGGGGTAGTGTTGTTTATCTGCTGGCTTCTGATTAGTGTTGAGTACATTGGATACTTGCTTTTGAAACTTTACTAAGGATAATGTCTTTCAATTCCATCTAAGTTAATACAAAAGATGTAAAGTCTCCATCTTTTTATGGCTGAATAGTATGCCATGGTGTACATGTACCACAGTATATTAATCAATTCCTAGGTTGATGGACACTCTTTGTTAATATTATTTTTAATGTCCCTTAGCACAACCACTGCCATCCAATAGACCTCCCTGCCACAGTCTCTCATCAGCTTCAACCTCCAGCACAATCCTGTGTGGTCCCATAGTCGTCTTCCTAAGATATAGATTATTGTGTCAACTTCCTTCTTAGGGGTCCTGCTATGACTTTCTAGCACCTTCAGGATAAACTGTAACTCCCAGCATGGACCTTGGGGCCACTTGAGTCCTGGTGCCTTTTCCCCTTTCCAGCTTAAGTTGTATCATTGTCTACACAGTTCTGAGAACACCGATAAGCAAGAAGCGTCCTGAGATCCAGGCTCTCCTTTCTGGCAAGCATCTACACACTGTGCCCTTGTGTAGGATGCTCATCCTCCCCTGGCCAGTTGTCCGTGTCTTGCCGCTTCATCCTCTTTTATTCCTTCCTTTATTGTCCTCAGCTGGGTCAGATGCCACTATTCTGGGCCATCACTGTGCATGGCAGCACAGGGTTCGTGGTCCCCCCTCTTTTTATTTTTTACCTGCTTCTCCTCCCTCTCACTGGGAGCAGGTGAGATATCTTGTTTTGTCTCTGTCGTCAGTGATAGGACCTTCCAGCAGGCTCAGGAGAGGTCTGTCCAGTGAGCCACGTGAGGTGGTGCAGTTGTCCCTCGGTGTCCATGGAGGACTGTTGAGGACACCACGACCCAGGAGGGCTCAAGTCCTTTGTGTAAAATGGTGTGGTGTTTCCATACTACCCATGCACATTCTCCAGTATATTTCAAATCATCTCTAGATTACTTATAATCCCTAACGTAATAGGTTGTTATAGTAGGTGGTTATAAACGGTTGTTATAATGTGTAGAGCATAAAGACAAGGACACAAAAAGCCTGTATGTGTTTAGCACAGACCCAACCATCATTTTATTTTTTAGTATTTTCTATTTATGGCTGTTTGAATCCACTAATGCAGAACCCATGGGTATGGAGGACCAACTGTATTTACTTTGTTATTTTGCTGTTTTCATAGTCATCTCAGTTCTGGGTACCTGTGAAAATGTGTTTTATTCTGCAGACGTGCCTGCCATTTATCTCTGTTTAGTTTGAGGTACTGACTTACTCCATTTCTTTTCTGTCTAGATGCTTATAGTAAAATGTATTCCTGAAAAGTCTCTAGCTTTAGTTTAGATCTATCATGGGTAGAGGAAACGTTTTCCAGCTGCTAATTGGGCACTTTGAACAAAGAGAATAAGAAGGGCTGAAGTATGCTGAGGATCTCAGGCTACTCATAGCTCCTTAAGAAGTTGTTCCTTTCTTGTCCTCTGTCAAGGATCCACAAAACCAAGGAAAAAATCTGACTTACACTCTGGTTGTTGCATGGGAAGAAGACTTAAACATTACACCACTGGAGGAATCGAGCTTTAATTCCAAAAAGTGGCATTGCTATTAGAGTGAATGGCTCTATAAATCTGAATTAATTTTATTAGGAAATAAACATTTAAGAATTACAAAGGACTTAGAGAAAGAAAAAGCATAACTGCAGTTAGTAAATGAGTTCCCCCATACTTAAGGAAAATGTAAAGTCCCCAGACACATTTTGATTTTAGTATTTCTTATCAAAATCTTCAAAGTGTATTTTAAAGAACACACTTAGGCCTCTTTGAAAGTCTGATTTAAAATATGAATAATCATTTATGGAGTGCCTGTTATTTTACAAACATTATTCCATCAGATCTTTTAATTAACTCTGGAAACAAAGTTATTACTGCAGTCATTTTACAGATGACGAAACTAAAACTCTGCAATATCAGGGGGCTCACCCAGGTCACAGGTCACAGCTAGTCGGTAAGTTACCTACAAATCTGTCCAACACTGTGCACACACACAAAATGTTTTCTTTAACATGAATTTTGAAATTATAGTACAACTGTTTAATATTCATAGAAAATAGAGTGTCTATCTTACCTTTACTAATTTGCTTCTTTTTACTAGAAAACAGATTTCTTTAACACTACGAGGAGTTAAGTACCATAACCATGGTTATGTATTATAAAAACCCTTCACCAAACATTCCCCGGGGAAGTATGAGCTGGTTAAAGCAGCTGCTAAGTATGTAAAACTATGATTCTCCTCCAAGTGACAGGTTTGTCTGTTTAGGCCTGGGGAGGACTGGGCCCAGAGTGTGGTCCTTATGAGTTCTTAGAACACAGGGTGGAGGTGCTAAGTTCTACTTACACCATTTATCTGGGTAATGGCCAAGTTCAGAGTCGACTGAGCTGGTGGACATTAAAGTGGAAATGACGCTTGCATGACTGATCCGAGATTGAAGGGAAGGCTGTAGCCTTGGCAACGCCTTCCATGAAGAAGTGAAGTCCCTTCTCCTGGAGTTGGTGCTGGCCCTGTGACTCCTGTGGGTCCTTACCAGTGACTCCTGCCCCACCCCCATGTTGATATTCTCCAGAGGAGTAGGCTGCCCAGCCTGTTTTCCTCTCCCCTCTTGTTTCCTTTTTCTTTCTGAGACAGTCTTACTCTGTTGCCCAGGCTAGAGTGCTGTAGCGTCATCAGCGCTAGTGCACAGCAATCTGAAACTCCTGGGTTCAAGCAGTCCTCCTGTGTCAGCTGTGTCAGCCTTGCAAGCAGCTGGAATATAAGCTCCCACCACCACACCGGGATGGATTGTCTAGTTTTAGTAGAGAGGGAGTCTCTTGAATTCCTGGGCTCAAGTGATCTTCCCACCTTGCCGTCCCAGAGTGCTAGGATTATAGGCATGAGTCCCACACCCAGCCTCTCCTCTTTTCTGAGGTCATTGCATCCACTCCCCTATCATCCTTGCCTCATTATAGCTTCCTGCACTCTGGTGCTTTGTTCCCATTCGCCCTCCCTGCTCTTCTTCCTCCTAGTCAAGCCCAAGGATGTTTTGTCTTCAGGGAACTGAAAAGTTAACTGATTATGAGTTGAATAAGTGGCTTTGTTTTGTCATGGAAGGTCAGAGCTAGTCAGTGGTGTGTGTCGGTTTACCTGCTGAACGGTGCCATTGAGAATTTAGAGTCCTCTTCTTTGCATGGGTTGAGGGAGCTGCACTGGGGAGCAGGTGCAGAGCAAAATTACCTGAATACATTTTTTTTTAAACTAAAAACAGACTTAGACTATCTCACGATGCAAATGTATAACCAAATGACATTTTATAAAGCACAGACCTCGTAACCATTATGCAGGTCTAGGAGTAGAACTTGACAGTACTCTCTCCACCCCCAGAAGCACTAAGTTTGGGTTTGCTTATTTTAAGTTTGATAAATCTTTTAAATATTTTTAAATCTTCCAGTTATCCCTCTGTACCACTGTCTTTCTGACAACTACCTGCTGAAGAACTTGGGCCGTTTGCCCTACCAAGTTCCCACAGCCTGGATTTTGCTGATTGAATACTCACTACATTTCAGCACGGTCTTCCACCCCTCTGTATCTCCTACAAATTAGCAACGGGGTCCAGAGGCTGGAGGGACTCAGGTTCAGTCCCCCTGGCAAGACCACAGATGAGGCTGTGTTCTCCCTTTGGGAGGCACTTGACGTCTACTGGAATCCGTTCGGTAGTCTTAACAGCCATTGATCCTCAGTGCCGAGACCCATCAATTCATTGACAGGTGCAAATTAAGACATTCTAATTTTGTATTTCTGTTTGTTTGCTGGTTAAAATAATTTATAGAGTTGCTTCATCTACTATTTGGTTTCCCAGGGCACATTTCACATAGGAAAGGCAAAATCAATGCTAATACACTTTCCCATTACTTACCGATTTTTAAGACAATTAATTGGCCTCTTATCCTCTGAAGTTTCTCAGAACATTTTAAAAAATTATCCTTATGTAGTAATGGCTTTAAATAAACTTGATGAGTTTTAATGCATTGAAATTTTCCTTATCAAAGTACAACTTTTCCTGTCTTCACCAAAGGGAGCCCCTTTGGTTTGGCTTTTGTGTCCTTTTACTACAGTCTCCTTGGGCAGCTTCCTCACTATGCAGTGTGTCTGGACGCTCATATTCTTTTATATAGGACCTCTAGTTTATTTTAATGGGAAATAATAGTTCAAGTTCATAATCTGGACCCTAAAGATGCTTATTGCTCCTGGGTTAGTCATTGTTTCTTGGCCCTTTTTAATGGACAAAATTGGGTAAAAAAAAAATTAATATATATGCATGTGTACTTACGTGTGTGTATATACCAATAAAATTTATCATGAGATCAAACAAATATATTTAGGTAAAATTCTGTACTAATGGATCTAACTCAGATCCATTTACTGAATAATGATTTTTTTGTAAAATTCTATACTAGCTTTTATATTACATCTTTATCTACTTCCACATTAAGAATGCTGGAATTAAAATATTCCATAAATGATTTAATGCTTTATGCCACATGGCGAATAGTACTACTACTACTAACACTGTAATAACAGTACTAATACTGTTGCCCTCACCAGGATGGTTACAGAAAATACATAAAAGGATCTTCACAAACACCTGTCCCCTGCCCCTGTATCATTATTTTTGATACTTGTACCCTATCAACATGGTCAGAGCATGGTGTAGTCATTCCATACTACACCCTCTGTTTTTGTCTCGTTGAGTCTAATTTCTTTTTTTTGAGTCAGAGCCTCAAGCTGTCACCCTGGATAGAGTGCTGTGGCATCACAGCTCACAGTAACCTCTAACTCCTGGGCTCGAGCGAGTCGCCTGCCTCTGCCTCCCAAGTAGCTGGGACCACAGGCGCCTGCCACAACGCCCGGCCATTTTTTGGTTGCAGCCGTCATTGTTTGGTGGGCTCAGGCTGGATTCGAACCCACCAGCTCAGGTGTACGTGGCTGGCGCCTTAGCCCGTTGAGCCATAGGCGCTGAGCCGTTGAGTCTAATTTCTACATGTAGTATGTTGTTAGTGCTGCTTCTCATCATTATGTGATTATCTGTTTAGGTATGTGATGGACTGAAGCAAACTAAGCAAACCAAGAAATTCTTAGGAAGGATTCTTCGGATGATACTCCCCGAGTCCTCCTGTGTTGGCGATGGAGTTTGTGTCCTTGGTACTTGGAAATCAACTTTGCTGATTAGGAGATTCAGGGCTCACATCTCTTTCCTCGGGTCACTCCCTTGACTCAGATCAGTAGACAAATCACAGAGCTTTGGTTTTCTGCCACCACATCTGTCATCTTTTACCCCTCTTTACATTTGTCCTCACTGGTTTCACTCATGACAGAGTGAGATGAATCCGTACTGTCGCAACCCCGCCCTGGTCTCTCAGTTGCCACGGGAAGGAACCAGGTGTGACACAGATTAGAAGTACAAGCTTGCGGGAGGCGGGCTAACCTTAATTACAGGGTAGCCCTGAGTCCCCTCCACAACGACTGTTTATTAAGGTTATACGCAACAGGTGTAGAGGTTAAGGTAACTGACATACACAACAGGTGTGGAGAGTTCAGGTAATTACAGATGAGGGCTGCATGGTGAGGATTGCCACGTGCTCTCCTCACGTGTTCTTTCCCTACAACCCTCATGAAGAACTACTAAGCATCAATGTTTAACACATGCTCACTAGTGAGTGACTGACCTTATCTCATTCCGGAACACCGAGTTACTTGGGGGACTGCCCCCAAGCCATAAAACGTCTCTAGGCTTGCCAGGAGACCGTCCTGTTCTCAGCGTTTCCTTTTAATGTGATTAGAATCAGTAACTGTCCTCTCAAGCCCGGTGTCCAGTCCTCTACACCGCATGCTCAGTTTGTAATTGTGCAATCCTGTTAGTGTATGAAAGAGTTAAATGCTCCTGCTGCAGAACTTCTTTGCCACTCTTCCTACTGTCATTAGTTCTTTCATTAAAGCCCCAGACAAGTCCTGACTTTCCTTACTGGAGACACTGTTGGTGGTTCTCTCTTTAACACAGGCTTAGGTAGAGCCATGGCACCCAAGCTTCTCAGTTCTCCCTGCTCAGTGCTGGCTTGGTCTCTTCCCGATGAACGGTAGCTTTCCACAGTTGGGCTTGACACTGGGTCATGCTCTCACCGACCTCTCAGCCTGAACTGCTGACCGTCCCCTCGCAGCCTCAGCTAGGATTAAACTCAAGCAGAACTTTGAATGTGAGGGCTTTCCTAGATCCCCAACAGTTTTTTCTTCTGTGTTCTTCCCATTTTGATCCCATAAGCACTTATTTTATTTTTCCTGTTTTGTAACTGATCGTTTATTTTTCCATTCCTCTCTAACTCACAGAGGTAGAGACTTCTTGAGGACCGGATTTGTACTTCCTGCCTCTCTTTATTCCCTGCATGGCACAAAGCACATGCTTCCACTCTTTAAAACAGTTTTATTGAAAGTTCATATTCTTGTGTTAAGACATTTAAACACTATACTTAATAGAACCAACATGGAATTATAAGTAAAGGAGATGAGGTATATATTAACCAGTGCAATATAAGCATTCCTAATTCTGTATGAAATCAGCACATTGTACCCCATAAATGCATTAAATGTATAAACGATCTATGTGTTTATGACTTAATGAAGAGAAAAAAAAAAAAAAGAAAGCTCATATTCTTTTCAGAATTCTTTTTTTTCTTTCTTTTTTATTAAATCATACCTGTGTACATTAATGCAATCATGGGGTACAATGTGCTGGTTTCACATACAATCTGAAATATTTTCATCAAACTGGTTAACATAGCCTTCATGGCATTTTCTTAGTTATTGTGTTAAGACCTTTATATTCTGCATTTAGTAAGTTTCACCTGTACGCTTCTAAGATGCACTATAGGTGTGGACCCACCAATTGCCCTCCCTCCACCTGTCCACCCTCTTCCCCTCCCCTCGCTTCTCTTGCCCTTAAAGTATCCAGCCCTACTATGAAATTAATCTATAGCTTTCATATGAAGTCTGTAACCCAATTATAGCATAAGAAAGCTCATATTCTTTCCTATAGGAGCTCTAGTTTATTTTAATGGGAAATAATAGTTCAAGTTCATAATCTGGGCCCTAAAGGTTGGTCTCGACATCAGGTCATGCTCTCACCATCCTCTCAGGGACAAGATCGATACACAGAGACCTACACATATTTCGTGTGTGCCCCTTGATGAGTTAGGACATAGGAAAACGTTCATGAAACCATCACCACTGTTGAGAAAATAGACACATATAATACCTTCCCTAGTTTTCTAAGATTTTTTCCCCCCTTGCTTAGAAAACTTAACATGAGAGCTACCTGCTCACTGAAGTTTGAAGTTTACAGTGCCATGTTGTTAACTTGAGGCTCTATGTGTACAGCAGATAGCTAGAACTTTCTCATCTAAGGTAATTGAAATGGTGTGACCACTGGACAGCTCCCCATTTCTCCCACCCCCCAACCCCTGGCAACCATTTCGTTGCTTCCATGAGTTTGACTGTTATAGACATTTCATATTGTACACTTACACAATTTGTCCTTCAGTGGTTGGTTAATTTTATCTGGCTTAATGCCCTTCACATTGTTGCAATTTTTTTAGACTGAATAATATTGTGTTGTACGCTTATATCACCTTTTCTGTATCCATTCAACACTTGGGTTGTTTCCATGTGGCTGTTTGATCTCTTTTCTGGTTCCAAATGAAGTGCACAACTATGTTTTCTAGATCTCTGAAATATGACATTGGTATTTTGATGGGGAAAACATTGAATCTATAAATCACTTTGGATGGCATGGACATTTTGACAATGACAGTTCTGCTGATCAATGAGCATGATACATTTTTTTATTTGTTGGTACCGTCTGATTTTTTTTCCTCAGAGCTTTGTAGTTTTCTCTGTAGAGATCTTTCTCCTTCTTTGTTATGAATATTTCTAGGTATTTTAATTTCTTTGTAGCAATTGTGAATGGTATTGAGTCTTTTTAACAGCAAGAATTTGGACATCAGTCTCTGAGGACCGCAGGCATTATTTTTAAATGCTGTATAAGATTCTATTTTAATACACTTACATATTTTTTTTATTTTAATACCTGTTGTCCTTTCTTGTTCTTCCCTTTTAAAGTATTACTTTATGACCCTTGAAGTTTTTAAATGGTCTAAGTTCATTTAAAATCACATAATTTGAAAACTTATATTCTCATCCATTTATAAATATTTTATTCACATCTATTCATAATGACATTTATGAGCCAATTGCAATGATCAATTATAATGAAGAGTTGACTAATAAATAAAAGTGACTACTGTGCAATTGCAGGATTTATTAATTTTCTGTCTGCTTGATAGCTCTATTGTTGAACGTGGAATATTTAAGTTCCCTACTATTACTGTATTACTACTTATTTCTTCCTTCAGTCCATTAATATTTACTTTACATATTAGGTACTCTGATGTTGGGTACATATATTTGTAATTGCTGTGTTCTCTGGATGAATTGATCCCTTTATCTATTTGACTTTTGTACATTTTTGACTTGAAGACTATTTTTTTCTGAAATAAATATAGACTCTCCTGCTACCTTTTGGTTACTATTCACATGGAATATCTTCTATTCCTTCACTTCCAACCTATGTGTGTTCTTAGTGCTAAAATGGGTCTCTTATAGTCAGAAGATTTATCCAATGATCTTTATTTCATTATATCTATGTCTTTTGATTGGAGTATTTAATACATTCATATTTGAGGCTATTATTGGTAGATAAGGGCTTACTCCTGCCATTTTACTATTGTTTCCCCATTGTTTTGTAGAGTCTTTTTTTCCTTTATTCCTCTCTTGTGACTTGGTAATTTTGTGTCATGCTAAGCTTTCATTTCTTTCTTTTCCTGATTCGTATGTCTGCTATATCTTTTTGCTTTCTACCACAAGGCTTATGTAAGCTATCTTAGAGTTATTTTAGACTGTTTTAAACTGATAACAACTTAATTTAAATGACAGACAAATATTCTCAACTGTTAGCCTCCTCCCTAACAATTCATATTTTTACTATCACAATTTACATCCTTTAATAGTATGTATTTTTTTAAAGTTTTATTAAATCATAGCTGTGTACATTAGTGCAATCATGGGAGACAATGTTCTGACTTCATATACAATCTGAAATATTTTCATCAAGCTGTTTAACATAGCCTTCATGGCATTTTCTTAAACACCATATGAATACATTTGTATTCTGCATTTAGTAAGTATCACCTGTATCCTTCTAAGATCTACTATAGGTGTGATCCCACCAAACACCCTCCCTCCACCCATCCTCTCCCCTCACCTCTCTCCCTTGCCCTTTTTCCCCATATTCTTGTGCTATAATTGGGTTTTAGCCTTCATATGAAAGCTATAAATTAGCTTCATAGTAGGGTTGAGTACCTTGGATACTTTTTCTTCCATTCTTGAGACACTTTGCTAAGAAGAATATGTTCCATCTACGTAAACATGAAAGAGGTAAAGTCTCCATCTTTCTTTAAGGCTGCATAATATTCCATAGTATACATGTACCACAATTTATTAATCCATTTGTGGGTTGATTGGCACTTAGGCTTCTTCCATGACTTAGCAATTATGAATTGGACTGCAATGAACATTCTGGTACAGATGTCTTCGTTATAATGTGATTTTTGGTTTTCTGGGCATATACCTAGTAAAGGAATGATAGGATCAAATGGTAGGTCTATTTTTAGATCTCTACGTATTCTCCAAACATCCTTCCAAAAGGAACGTATTAGTGTGCATTCCCACCAGCAATGTAGAAGTGTTCCCTTTTCTCCACATCCACGCCAACATCTCTGGTTTTGGGATTTTGTCATGTGGGCTAATCTTATTAGGGTTAGGTGATATCTCAGAGTAGTTTTGATTTGCATTTCTCTGATGATTGAGGATGGTGGGAATCCTTTTTAATTCTCTATCTCCCTCGTCCTTTCTAGCACCTTACTAGTCAGTTACAAAATCCCATAGATTTTTTTTTCATACCTCTGATCTCGGTGTCTTCATTTGAGAAAGAATGGCTCAAGGTTAATGTATAATTATATATGAGGGATTTTACCACAAATGTCAGCTGAGAGAAGAGCTCTTGACTGCATACAAGAAATGTTTTGTTTCAGAAAGAGACAAGAAGGGACATAGAGCTTGAAGTCGGAGGCCCTAGGTTACTGTTCCATAGAATTCCCTATACTATTTTGCAGGTCACAATTTTGTAAACATGAATTTCTTTATCTGTAAAATGGGGATAAAAGAGTCCTTATCCCAGGTGGCACCTGTAACTCAAAGGAGTAGGGCACCAGCCCCATATGCCGGAGGTGGTGGGTTCAAACCCAGCCCCAGGCAAAAACTGCAAGAAAAAGAAAAAAGAAAAAAAAAAAAAGAATCCTTATCCCACAAGATTATAGTGAGTATTAAATGTCATAGGTGCTGAAGTATGTACCTTTTCAGTTATAAAATCTTATACACATGGTCAGAATTATCATTATTAATATTAATGTGAGCCAGGCAGTAATAACCTTGAAGCAATTAGAAGCTGTTAATACACTGAACTGGATTTATTTGTCTTAATGAACTATAGAATGGCTTTATTTAAAGGGCAAAGGCAATCACTAATTTATTCAAGTATCTATTAAGCTCGTATTATTTGGTGGTTGCTATGCCAGGTACAATATACTCTGTAAGGCAACAAAGATGGTTTCTCTACTCATGTACACTAACAGTTAATAATCTGAGACAAAACTGTGTGGTGGAGAAAGATCAGAAAGGATCAAAGTACTATGAGACATTTAGACAGTAAAAAATGACTAGCACCAAGAGGCATCAAGAAAGATCTGAGATGGTGGAATTTGAGCTGGACAATTAGGAAGGAGTGAAATTTTAACTAGTTAAAGAGTGTAATTGTATAGTAGAAACATGACCGATATAAAAGAACAGAGAAACGGCTCATACTTTAATAGCTTTGTGGCCCTGCACAATGGCTCAACCTCTCTGAACTCACAGGACTGTGGTGAGGAATTAGAAAGAAAATGTGAAAGCATTCCAGTTTCCAAGCTGTACTGTGCAAGGAAACGTGAAGAGATTTTTACAATGCAGACTTTGATGCTGCTGGTCTGGGTTGGAAACAGAGAGCCTACCTTTGTAACAAGCTCCCAGGCAAGGCTGCTGCAGTTGATCCATGGACCGCATTTGAGAAGCTGGATATAAATCACTTTGTACAGTGCCTAGAATATACTTGCTCAAAAAATGTTCCTATTTGTAGAATGATTCCCAAATCACCAAATGATATAAGGGCAAAATTCAAAATATGAAAATGTAGGAACTGTCTACTAGATTTTTCCTAGGATTCCTACAGATTCATAATATCTCAATATTCCTAAACATTAACAAATCATAATTCTTATAACTGACAAAGACAAAGGAAAGACATCTTTAATCTGGAATGTAGATATTATTTCACAGAACAATTAATGCTTCCTGTTGTCCTACAAATGTTTGACTCTTTAGTAGCCATAGTCATGTGAAGCTCTGGTTCATTACAGTTTTTAAACAATTTGAGAACAAAAATGTCAACAATAGCAAGATAAATTATTTTGTCAGGCTCTAAATCATAAAAATGTTTTTATTCTTATATAGCACATTTCTCACTATAACAATTCTAATGCAACACTTAAATATAACTCAAGCATTAAGACAATTGTCTTTTCTCCATGCCGTTTCTGAAGGTTGCACAGTTGTCTAACTTTAGACACGTATCAGTATACTTTCCCACTAACCTCTCAGCACTGTCGGTAGCTGGCACATAGAAGGAGCCCCCTAACTGATAAGGGATTGTCACCTTCCTGTGGGCTAGGTGACATCCCACATGGACTTGGACCATTTGACTGGCCTTATTTGCATACCTCAAGCCAAGATGTAATCACTTGCTTAAAAATACTGAGCCATATTCACATAGACTTACGGTTTAGGAAAGAGAATGCAATTTGGAAAAATAGAGGATGTGACAAAGATAAAATTCTTTGCCTGTGATGTGAGCAGCAAAATGACACCAAGAATCCTTGAGACAATAGTTTTCAGTCAAATCAATCAGCGTGATGACTGTGTACGGCATACAGCAGTGCTGTGCACCAAGTCCAGGAATAGCAGCCATAATGGCCATCCCAGTGTCTGCACACAGACCTTGCTAATCAGATTGGTCCAGTGTGGCTGCTGAAAAAGTTCTCAGAGCCATCCTGATCCTTTCTGTGCAGGCATGACCAAGATCACTCATTTCTTGGAGCTAAACAACCAGTAATCTTTCTCTAGTTTTATTTTCCAAGTATATGTAACATCTTTGTTGCTGAAGGCCCTAAACAATTTGTGAATCAGATAATTATTTACTGTGTACAAACGATGATGACAATTCAGATGCTGCTGCTGCTGCTAACAGTGATAATATTGTGCTATGCACCTGAAAGATAGAAAGCTACAGAAGCTATGATTTACCCTCTGGAGTTTATAACTAGATGATCAAGGAAGTAAACACGTGACTCTCCATGGGTCAGGGCGATTAATGATTATGACATTTATAACAGCAATAACAACGATCTGTTTTCAGCTTGAGAATATCGATACAGTGTTTATATCTTTTTTAGTTTTATGAAATAAGGTTTTTCAAAAACTGAGGGAGAAATAAGAACAATTAAAAAAATAAATATGCAAACTTTGGTGCATACTTTTGTAGTTTTCTTTGTTTTCTTTTTGGAAAGCACAGCACTGGGATTCTTCTGGAATATAAATCAGCGTAAATCCCAGCCCACAAGTGCATGACTAATCTAATTGCAGGCAGAAGAGGATCGTTTGCTAATGCTCTCACTCGAGCTCTGTACTAAACGATTTGCTCAGAGAGCAATTGATGCCCCTAGAAAACTTTGAAAAATGTTCTAGTTAGAAACAACTTTGTCCATGTCATATATTTTCTGTTTTTATCTCCATCATTTTTATTCTTTAGGACATTCGGATGAAAATTTCATCTCTTTTGCTGGAGGGTTCATGTGCTCCTGCTTATTCCTCACCTGAAATCACGAGCTCATTGTGACAGTGTAAGATGCCAAATTGGGTGTCACAAAAATCACTGTGCAAGAACCCCAACCTCAGCCAGGACTTATACAAAAAACAAAAGAGGAAAGAAAGCCCAGTAATTTGTCTGCAGAACATGAATCCTATTACTTATGAATGATTGCTAATTACATATTGATATAAATATAGAATCATCATTTCTACAAGCCTTGGGAATAGACAAGCTCTTAAAAATTTACTGGTGTCTTTAAGATTTGGATGATATAAAATAATAAATCCCTGTGAGTGTGTGCAGCCTTTTGAAGTCCTCAAAGAAAATTACTATGGAATTGCCAAGTCCTGGACTTCTGGCTGTGAGACTAGCAGTGCACCATTGAGCCTTCCCTTACCTATGCCAAAGGGGTGAAAAACACTAATTACACTATTATTGTAAATAGCACAGAAAGCTCTTGACCCACACAATGGGCTCCGCTCTACCCTTGCTGCCTTCCATGCTGCCTCACCCACCATTCGCCAGCCTCCTCAGCTGCCCAGAAACCCCAAATTGCTAAATGTACATTTATTTATAAAATATTCATTACAAAATATTTACAAAATATTCTGTATGTGTTAGCCACCTCTTTGTAAAATTTTGTAGTGAATATTTTGTAAATGAAGATATATTTAGCTATAATTTCCCATTTTCCTTATGTACAGTGATTTTAGGGGTGACTTTTGGGACACACTGTATGATCAAAATTGTTCCTAGAGGGATGATGGATAGATGAGAATTGTTACCAACAAGTATGTAATAGGTAGTACATAAAGTTTATTGGGGAAACCAGGAGCTGTGGAGACAGACAGAACTACCTTGGAATATCAGTTTAATTCATTTCTAGCTGTGGGATACTAGGTTATACACCTAATCCCTCTGAGTATGGGTTTTCTCATCTCTAAAATGGAGTTAATAACATATAATTCATAAAGTTGTTGTGAGAATTAAGCCAATTTATATAAAGAATCTAGTATAGTGCCTGACATGCAGCAGGAGTCTGGTAGATATTAGTTTCTTTTCCCTTTTAATATGGAAGATTCTGGGACATTTAAAATGCAGGCCTTAGCTAAAGCCTACAAAGTAAAAATCTAATTAGGAAGATAAGACATTGCCTCTAGAGGAGAAAAATGAGGACACATAAATGCATTAGATTATCACAAGCACCTAGAAAATATGTATATCTATTATGTATCAATAAAAACACAAAATTAAGGAAATTAAAATATATAAGGCAATAGTGAAAGGTAGTAACAATGAATACAATAAGGTCATTAGGGCTGAGAAAGAGAGGATTTTTAACAGATATGGTCAGGGGAGGTTTTTCCAGGAAAAGATTGAATTTGGGTAATGTGTACATATGGGGGGGAAATAGTGTTTTTCCTTCTCTCTTACCGTACTTCTCACTCCACATTTTCCCACACACCGAGCAATCCTCGAGCAGCAGATTCTCCCATGGATAGTTTCAGATGTCGCATGTTGAGGGTCAGTACCACAAGCCTCCCCCTACTTCAGATGCCTGTAGCAGGCACAGAAAGTGAGTGACCTGTGCTTCTGACCAACTGACCAGCTACAGAGAGGGGTTTCTGTGACCTCATCATGGGCTTTGGTTAATCTGCAAGAGTAGCTCATTGGACTCAAGGAAATACTTAAGTTTAACAGCTAATTATAAAGGACATTACAAAGGATACTGGTGAGCAGCCAGATAGAAGTGATGTATAGGGTAAGGCGTAGGCAAGAAGTGAGGAGCTTCCGTGTCCTCCCTGGTGCTGCGACCCCGCAGGGACCTCCTTGTGTTCAGCTTTTTGAAAGCTCTCTGAACTTTCTCACTGCTCTGAGCCCACAGCATTGGCCATTGATGATTGGCAAAACTTTTAGCTCCTCTTGCCTCCTTGTAAATTGAGGGGTGGGTGGGGCTGAAATTTCCAACCCTTTAATTACATGGTTGATCCCCCTAACATCTAAAAGCAATAAACTTTACTTTTCTGAATACTCTTAAAACACATGATGGTTTACTCAAAGATTTACTATGACCTAGCTGTGTCTGAAGGTCTCTGATGAATTTCACAAATATGCAGGGAAAGCAAAAACTTCATCTTAACATAATTTTGAATGGAATTTTCCAAGTTCCATATTATTCTGTGTATATTTTTAAGGAATGATGCTTTAGCAGGAAAGTAAGACCTTAGGAAATGGTCAAAGGGTTTGTCAGCTTGGGGGCAAAATCAATTGTGCTCTCTTTGGTAGCTCCTGTAGGAGGCCACTTTTCTCACAGCTATTCTTTGTTCATAACTGCATACCAAATAAGGTTAATACATTACTTTAAAATGGAAATAACAATCATATCGACTTCACAGAGTCACTGCAAGGATTAAACAAGATGAAGCACGTAAAGAATTTAGCACGGTGCCAAGTGCTTAGTAAGCATTCATTAAATGTTAGCAATTACTAGTAGGATAGATTAGGCTTTATTATCATAGCTATTACACGGTAGGAAAAAGTTACACATTCCTATTAAGACAGCACCATTGTGGAAAATAAGGTCTAATAGTGAACTATGTAATAGTTAAAAAAAAAATGTGTTCCACAAAAATTTTTTGAGTATTTTCATTGTTTCCATTCACCAAACTTAGGCACAGAGTGCCCAAAGATAAAAAAGACCTATTTCTTGAAGAATCTCATAGTAAATTGGGAGATACATACAGAGGTTTAATTGAAATTCATGGAATAAACACTCTAAGAGGGTGATAGTCAAGGTGTAAGAGTACACAGGAGAGAGCAATTAAATCAGGATGGGAGGTTAAAAGAGAGAAAATAATAATTATTTAATTGTGACTTAGTAAGAAAATGAAATTGTGTCAAACAAAAAAATGCATTTAGACTGGGTTCTATGTGCAAGGAACTTGAAGTGTGAAAAATGAGCTCACAGTAGGGGAGTAGTAGGGGAAAAGTGTATCTCTGTTTTTTTATTTTTTATTTTGTTTCTTAGAGCCTGGATTATGTCACTGAAAATGTAGATGACAGATGGTTAGTGAATGGGTAGATTATAAGGAGGGATAGCTAGATGACAAGCTAAAGAAACATTTTTAACAATTTTTTTTTAAATGCTTAACATGAGCTCCACTATCTGATCAAAATTTTAAATGTACAATGTGCTATTGATAATTACAGTAGATCCCTAGAATTTATTAATCCTGAATAATGAAATTGTATACCCATTGATCAACAACTCCCTATTTCTACTTTTCCCCACTCCCTGGTGCCAAAACATGCTACTATTTCTCTGCATCTGACTATTTTAGATGCCTCATACAAGTGGAATCATCCAGTACATATTGGTCCTTCTGTGAGTAGCTAAGTTCACTTAGTCACTTAGGATTATGCCCTCCAAGTTTGTTTATGTAGGTACATATAGCTGGACTTCCTTGTTTTTAAAGCTAAATCATATTCCATGGAATATATGTTAGGTTATTAAGATGAAAAGTCGGATTTCCTTAAGTACTGAGTTTAGCAGTTGATATTTCACATTGACATTGCTTGTGTTTTATTTGCTTGTTTTATGAAGGCACATCCTCATTCTTTCAAATGTACATTTTGGCTTGTGATTATCCTTCAACCTTTTTAGAGCAATTTCTATGAAACCATGAATAAGTCAAAAAGTCATGCTATTTTTTAATATGAGTTCCATCATCGAACCCAATGCAGTGCAGACAGCTCAAAATATCAATGAAGTGTTTGGGAAGGATGTGGTTAGAGAACGCACAGTACATTGGTGATTTGAGATGTTCCATTCTGGTGATTTAAATCTGAAAATGAGTCACGTGGGAGACCTGAGACCAAGGTGGATAATGATGAGCTGAAAGCTATAATGGAAGCAAATCCATCTCAACCTACACATTAATTAGCAATGAGGTTTGATGTTACTATTCCAACAATATTGGACTTTTTGAAACAAGTCACCAGTATAAGGAAACTGGATATATGGGTACCACATAAATTTAAGTGTGCATCAGAAGACAGATTGTACCAAAGCTTGCCTGTCTTTGCTGTTACAATAGACAGGTGAATCATTTTTATACCACATTGTTATGTGTGATGAAAATGGATTCTGTTTCACAATCACAAGTGTTTAGCACAATGATTAGATAAAAATGAAGTACTGAAACATAGTCTAAAATTGAATACTCATGAAGAAAAGCTAATGGTGTCTGTTTGATGGTCCAGCTTCATGAAACTTGGTCAGTTGATTACAGTATATCTTGACTGCAACCAATTGGATAAAATTATGAGGATGCTTGCAATTAAGCAGCCAAGACTGGTCAATAAAGATAGGCCAGTCCTCTTTCCAGACAACGCTGCTCAAACAGAAATTGGGCTTGGAAACTCTCTAGTATCCACTATATTAACCAGACCTTGCATCAGCTGATTACCACTTCTTCCAGGCCTTGGACTACTTAATCCAAAGAAAAATATTCACTTCTCAACAAGCTGGTGAAATAGCTTTTGCAATTTCATTGCCACTCGCTCTCCCAGCTCCTACGCTGCTGGTATAAGCACGTGACCAATAAAATGGCCAAACTGTCAATAGTTTAGGCACATGCTTTGATTAATTGTACTAATTCTGGTTTGAGATGCAGCAAATTAAACTCTTCATTCAAAATTGAATATTTCAGATTTAATGACCTAATATATACACCACATTTTCTTATCCATTCATCTATCAATAGACATCTAGGTTGTTTTCATGTCTTGACCATTGTGAATAATGTTGCAATGACTAAGAAGGTACTGATATCTCTTCAAGATCCTGTTTTCTATTCTTTTAGATACATATCCAGAGTGGGATCATAGTGTAATTATAGAAATTTTGATTCATCTTGAATATCAAGTAAAAACATAAATTTGCTTTTTTTAAGAAAGTTATTGGATTAGATATAGTTTTCAAATGAAAAATGTTGGGCTGTATGGAAGATAGCTGAGAGGTAAGCAAGATAGAAAGCAGAAAGACCACTCAGGGAATTATTTTCACAGACCAATCAAGAAAAGATGATAACCTGAACTAAAGGAGTAAGTAGGAAGAAAAAGCCAGGGATGTTGCTCTACGAGGAATAAGAGACAAGGGAAAAATACTTTGCGGAAACTCATAGCAATTTTACTGAGCAATGGTGAAATGATGCTAATATAGATCAGAGGTGCTAGAAAAGGTTTGTATTTAAGAGAAAATATGTTATTAGACATGTTTGGTCCATTGACATGAGATAACCTGAAAAGTTCAATAGGTTAACAAAACAGGATCATGTCTTATGTAAGCCAATTAGTAAGGATGGAATGTCGGCCACACAGAGTCTTTGAGGGACCCAGGCTGCTTCCATCAATGTTCCATCCAGGCCTTAAGGCTGCACAGTTCTCTGTCAGATACTCAACATCTAGCAGGCCGACAAGTAGGTAGACAGTAGAAGGTAAATGGAGGTTTGGGAGACCAGGTTAAGAAATCATGCTGATAACTTTCATCAGCACTCAATTACCCAACTCCAACACATGGCTATACATGCAAGCAAGGAACGTTTGGAACGTGGTCTGTAGACATAACCAAGAGAAAGAAGGAAATAAAATGACTTGGGGAAAAACTAATTAGTGTCTGACACAGAAAATCTAGGTAAAAATATCCAGAGATTAGGTGGGCCTCTGGAAATCAAAAGAAGTCCTGAAGTGTCAAATCTATTAAGAGTAGAATATAAATGTCTTAAGACAACAATTAAGTAATTGAGGTGAAGACCTTATTAACCAGTTTGATGTAAACATTCCAAATTGTATATAAAATCAGCACATTGTAGCCCATAAATGCCTTCATGTACACAGTTATGATTTAATAAAAAAAAAAAGTCCTGAGGGGGATAAAGATTCATAAATCTTAACTATGAAAATGGAATAGTGTGACCAGGGACCGTTTGTACTAAGAAAAGAAGGTACTACTACAAAGATGTCTACTGCACAGGGACTGACTATGGAAATTGCCTAAATTTATGATATAGCAATTCCCTATCCTTTTCTCTGGGTCATGGTCTTTTAAAGAGCAGAGTAGTATGGCCAGATGAGGAAATAAATGTGTGAGCACAAGTGTCCCTGATTTATCAATGAATTGATCAACCACTCAGTCTGTCAATCAGTACATTTATATGTTGAATGCCTGGTAAAGGCATGACACTCTACTAGTGACTTGGGGTCTAGCTGTGAACCTAAGTCCTTATGGAGCTTGTATTTTTTGCAAGAAAGCATTAAAAATGAAGCACACAATCATTTATATAATTTTAATTGCAACACAAAGAACAAATCAAAGCACAGGATGGAATAAGAATAAGAAGAACAAATTATTGGTCTTCACAGACAAAGGAGCCTTATAGCAGAGTTTCATGATGACCTCAAAGATGAGTAAGGTACAACCTCTTGCCCTTACAGAAGCAGCTGACGAGGCAGAAGTGTACGATCCTCATATAAATGATGACATTACAAAATATAAAACTAAAAATACTTCTAAAGAAGATACACTTAATAGTGCTTTTCAGGGTCTAAGAGAAAGAGATGACTTTGAGGAAGAAGAAAGATGTCTAAATGTAAAACACTGGCCTTTATGTTGCTGCTCCAAGGACATCTGTAAGGTGGAAATGCAGTGAGGCTGATATGTTGGTGAAGGGGAGAAAGAAGGCTAAGTACAGAGGTGAGCAGTGGGACAGAATGGAAAATATTTGGGGAGTAATTTCACTTGTACCTGTGGTGGGTGGAAGAGATAGGCAATAGTTGTGAAGCTCTCTTGGTAACAGATACAAGAGGGCTAGATTGGAGAGATTAGCTTAAAGAAAACAAATAGTGAGGCTATTTTAATCACCCCCCCAAATAGGTACTGTATGAATTGGGTTATTGACAGTGGTCATGAAGGAAAGGAATGGCACACGTTTGAGTCCAAGGAACTAGAAGCAACAGAATTTGCCATTTTTCCAACAATTATTGAGAATCCAATATGAACCAGATAATCTTAGATACTGGTGCTAAAGCTCTCTTTCTTTTCTCATTAATGCTTCAGGATACAAATGGATGTCCCAGTCATATAGACTTAATACAGTTCCTTCTTCCCTATGTGGCCTTCTGGAGAGTCATTACTGTTTCTCTTCAATTCTTTTTATTCTACACATCTCACAACCATTTTCCTTTTACCAATCTGTCTGAAAACAGTAAAATAATGTCAAGTAATATACTGTGGTCCACACATATCTAGCTGGGTACAGCCACGTCACACTATATATACATGTTATCTTGGCCTAACAGATTTTATATTTGCACAAACTGTGAACTAGCGGTTGGTATTTATATACACCCTATCCCCCAGGGATGACCCATGGGCATGCAAGTCTTGCAGACCTGGCAGTCTTCTGTGAATGCTAATCGTGTAATGTATTTTTATAGAAACATACCCTAATGTGTGTTTCTAACTTGGAACTATCTGTCTGCACACTCTTTCATTTAAAATAAAACACAAAGATGTTTAGCTGTGCAAATAGAAAAGGTGCTTCCAAATAGGTTTCAATTTGAGTCCTTCTCCATAAATCTCCTCTGATTTCTTTGCTTTCTATTTTTAAAAGGAAAAAAAGCTATCGAAGTGCTATCATATTAGAGTTTTTGTTGGTTATTCACAGTGTGAAATGAGCATCTGCCAAGTAAAATAAAGCAACTGCCAAGTAAATGCATTCTGGTTACAAAGAGAACCCACTCTAAGACTAAAATCTTAAATCTAATTAAGGAATTTCCAAATGCCATATCTTTGAAACCTTCCAACAACAACAACAACAAAAATACATTTCATCTGAGACTTGTGAACTGTGAGCTGTGTACATAAAAGAAACAGCTTGTTCTAAAGCTGAACTTCAGAAAATTACAGAGATAGTGTCTTTTTCATAACCACATTATAAGAGAACATTCCTCTGTTAAAATCTTTGGGTAGCTATGTATGTAAGCACTTATCACTGCCTGTGGGTTCTTCTGTAAGGGGTTAAATAAATATCATGCACTTTCTGAAGTCACTGTGTTGCTTTCAGTAATCAAAACCTGAAATGAAAATGGTTACTGAAAGTGACTTGCCCATGAATAACTAGGAAATACAGGTTCAAAAAGTGTGTTTTATCCATAGAAACTTTTCCATACCAGTATGACTAGCTGCTTCCAGGGAATACACATTTTCTGAATCTAAGGTGGAAATCAGGCTGAAACTAGAATAACAAAGAAAACTGTGCTGTTCTGGGTAAGAACCTTAATATGTTTCTGCATAAGCAAAGAATAGACTTTTTTCCCCATTTTTTTCTTATATCTATTTAAAAAGATATAAAGAGAAAAGAAAATTTGGGGACATTTTCTAATAGTATAAAATGGTTGTGGCTTGAAAAAAAATGAAGAAAATAAGTTATTTCTTGTCACACTTCTTATGCTATAGATATTGTGCTCTGAAGGCTTAAAATATTTTAGAATAATCTCTTCTTTCATTTGCATAAACTTTAAATTATTACTGAAAATTAATTTTTACTATATAGTATTTTATTTTATTTTATAATTTTATTGAATCATAATTCTGTACATTGGTGCAATCATAGGGCACGATTCATATACATTCAGAAATGTTTTGATCGTACTGTTACAGATAGCCTTCATGGCATTTTCTTGATCACTATATAAAGACA
>CAUYON010071363.1:0-27708 GCA_963573935.1 Arctocebus calabarensis
TTATATAGTGATCAAGAAAATGCCATGAAGGCTATCTGTAACAGTACGATCAAAACATTTCTGAATGTATATGAATCGTGCCCTATGATTGCACCAATGTACAGAATTATGATTCAATAAAATTATAAAAAAAAAAGAAATTAAAAAAAGAAATAGCCTGCGTTGTGGCAGGAGCCTGTAGACCCAGCTACTTGGGAGTCCAACTCAAGAGAATCACTTAAGCCTAAGTTTGAGGTTGCTGTGAGCTGGGACGCCATGGAGTTCTACCGAGGGCGACATTCAGTGAGACTCTGTCTCAAAAAAAAGCTAGTGCTCCAGGTGAGACTCGAACTCACAGCCTTGGTATCACTCTGTTCACACTAGAACACTGGTACCCTGAGCTGACCGATTGTACCGCTGGATCACAGGTTATGCATTTCCTCAGAAGACTATTTCAGTTGGTTATAGCCATGTGACCTCACTGGACAGGTCCGCATTCTGATGCATATACAAATTAAGAAAAAAATAACCGGGCGTTGTGGCGGGCACCTGTAGTCCCGCTACTTGGGAGTCCCACTCAAGAAAATCACTTAAGCCCAAGTTTAAGGTTGCTGTGAACTGGGACGCCATGGCGCTCTACTGAGGGTGACATTCAGTGAGACTCTGTCTCACAGGAAAAAAAAAAGAAAAGAAAAACCAGTGCTCCAGGTGAGACTCGAACTTACAGCCTTAGCACCAGAACAATGGTATCCTATGCTAACTGATTGAGCTACTGGATCAGTGGTTATGCACTTCCTCAGAAGACTATTTCAGTTGGTCATAGCCATGTGACCTCACCCAACAGTTCCGTTCTGTTGCATATGCAAATTTAAAAAAATAGCCAGGTGTTGTGGCGTGTGCCTGTAGTCCCAGCTACTAGGGAGGCTGAGGGAAGAGAATCGCTTAAGCCCAAGAGTTGGAGGTTGCTGTGAGCTGTGTGACGCCATGGCACTCTACCAAGGGTGACATTCAGTGAGACTCTGTCTCAAACAAAGAAAAAAAGTGTAGTGCTCCAGGTGAGACTCGAACTCACACCCTTGGTTTCACTCTGAAGCAGGACATAGTTACTGTGTGCTAACCAATTATGCCACTGGAGCACTGGCTATATCCTTCCTCAGAAGGCTCTTTCAGTTGGTCATAGCCACGTGACCTCACCCGACAGTTCCATTCTCTTGCTTATGCAAATTAAAAAAAAATTGCTGGGTGTGTGGCGGTTGCCTGTAGTCCCAGCTACTCAGGAGGCTGAGGCAAGAGAATCGCTTAAGCCCAAGAGTGGGAGGTTGCTGTCAGTTGTGATGCCACTGCACTCTACCAAGGGCGACATAGTGAGACTCTGTCTCAAAAAAAAAAAAAAAAAAGGTGCCATAGCCAATAAAGTAGAATATTATTTGTCTATAGAAAGAAATGCCATTCTGATTCATGCTGCAATATGGACAAACCTTGAAAACAGGACACTAAGTGAAAGAATCCAGTCACAAAAGATCACATATTTATGATTCTATTTAAATGGGATAAATAGGAATAGGAAAGAATAGGAAAGTCCATAGACACAGAAAGCAGATTAGTGGTTTCCTGGGGCTAGAGGAGTGACTTTTAAACAAATACAGAAAATGTCTTTGGTGATAATGAAATTGGTCTGGCATTGGAAAGCTTTGTGAATATGCTTTTAAACAGTCCCTAAACTGTACATACAAAAGGGATGCATTTTTTGGTAGGTGAAATGTAGCTCAGTAAAGCTGTTATTTAAAAAAAGTGGCTGTCTTATGGTAACTCTCATTTAATAGAAGTCACTTTAGGCCTTTACACCTTAGTTCTCACTTTAGGAATTCAGAACAGCGCCTTGAGTAAATGGTGCCCAGGACAGAGAGGGACTAATAAGGGCAAAGGGATAGATCTAAAATATGGGGGTGGGGGTGCTAATGTGTGTGCACAGGGGTGTGGGGGCCACAAGGGGGTCTCTCTTGGAGGTAAAGGCAGTGAAGGCAATTAAGGGGGATGGAAGAAGGAGGCAAACTTCACCCATTTTGAATTTTGCAGGGAGCCAGCCTGGATCACATGAAAGACGGGGTGGAATCATAGCCTGGGCTGGAATCACAGCTGATGAAGGTTCTGGCATTTAGAGCTGTCCTGGAGAAAGGGCAATTTGTGGTTATTAGACAGAAGGGGGAAAAGGAAGAACACAGAGGCAAAATCCAAAGGTATGTGAGTCTAACTTTGAAAGGCAGAAGAAGGAAGTGGTCTGTGGAAGACGCATTTATCTAGAGGATTCTAATTGTTTGTTAATCTCTGGGTCATTGCATTTAGGTCAGTACGAACTCTGCTACAGGTGGGATCAATTTAAAGGATTAGAAGTGTCATTTTAAATCCTAATCCAGGTCTTGGTCTGGGGATGCTGAAGAGTGATTGAAAAAAGGTTTACTATTGCTGTCAATTATTTACTTCATTAATGGAATTGACCAACACACCGGAGTCCTTGGCAGGATTATGAACGCACGGAGGTTGAATGGAGATGGACACCCTGGGGTAGCTATGCCAGAAATTTGCACGTGCAGGCTGGAAATTGAAGACATCTGAGCAGTGAATTACATGGTGAGTGGTTGACAGCTCTTGTTTATAAAAAAAGATTGCAATGGGGGAAGAAAACCACAGCCCACTTGCAAGCTCAGATTCTAACTCAGATACATTAGTTTTAACGCAGTATTTAGTAAAAAATTTAAATAAAGGAATGAAAGACAGAAATAAGGGAAGAAGGGGAAAGAGGGACTTCAAGACACCTTAAGTCAAGATTTGGGCTCACAGGCTCTCTTCTAAGCTTGCATTTAGTTTCTGTCATGATTCTTTTTTATTTCTTTATATTGTTGTCTTATACAAGCTTAACTTGATTCAGGCTGTAACCGCAAAGATCAATCAATCATTTACTGAAGTCCTCAACTGGAGAAGCTAGGATGAGGAACCATTTCCCTCAGGGCTATTCGTCATAGTCTTTCTTTGACATGTTTAAAGAGTAGTCGTTTTCCTTGTGAAACCAGGCTTCCCACCAGATCGTGCAGGCTATCCAAAATGAAATGATGCATCCTTGTATTCTAGCTACTTTCCATAGAAGCCTGATGCCAGGCAGGTGTTAGGACCTGAGTTACCTAGGCAACGACCCCAGAACAATAGTAGGTCAATAATATTCAAAATTTTATCCCTTCAAACTTCATTTTAGTTATGCCCCTTATTTCCTGTTAACCTGAGGGAAACCTTCCACTGCCTTGTTCTGAAGACAGTAGACAATGTCTTTTATACAAGAGGTTTATAATTTTTTCTTTAAACCCAAATCAGCAGGTGAAGGCTTAGGGCATCCTCCCTTCTTCCCTCCCACCTTCTTTCCTACCTCCTTTTTTCCTTGCATTCCTTCCTTCTGTAAATAAGAATAAGTTTCTTCCTGTAAAATCTTGAGTTGGAGTATTCTGACTAAATCCTAAAGCAACATAGAACTTTCTGGCATAAACTCCTCACCCCCATTAGAAAACAAATACCAACGATTGGGAATGAGTAAGGAAAAGTGTTAAATATTCTTATTCATTTACATATTAGTGCAAATGATTTAAAACACTTCTTTGTCTACAGTCATTTTTCTCTCCATTAATGGAGAGGGTAGAGAGAGCTGGGCTAGAAAGTTGAACACAGATCTTGCCTATTGGATCATTTTGCCAAAGGTGGGTTCCGACTAAGGGCTAAAGTAGATCCTTTTTGAGAACATAGTAATGTAGAGCATTTCATTCATGGTCCATGTCTCCACTAGCCATTCAGCAAATATTTGTCAAGCATCTACTATGTGTCAGGCACTGTGCAGGGCACTGTAAACACAGTGGGGGAGCAGAAGCAAACAGGGAGCTTACAAACTTGGCCTTGCATACGAGCCACACTGGTGGGCATCATTTCTCTGTCTCCCCTGTGGTACATGATTGCTTTTCTTGGTGAGATTTCTTGATCAGGCCTCTGTACTCTCCCATTTTGGTAGTTCCAGTCCTACATAGACCAGGTTCTCAATATGTGTTTGAGTAACAGTGATGGTAACCTAATGGTTCGAGGATCCCAGGTTTTCAGTGTAGCATTAACTCCTGCATTGCAGGAGAGAAGGCTCTTCATACTGTCGGTGCTTGATAGAGACTTTTAGGCCAAAATTTAAAATGCGCAGGAACTGGATCTGCCCCATGGAGGTGCGTGCCAGCTACTTGAAGGAATCCAACTCCAGCAAGAGGTTCATTAGAGCAGCAGAAGCTAGAGAATGTTGAGTGAACTCAGAAAGCAGTTTAACAGGGCAGAGCTTCAGAAAGCGAAGTGCCCGGATGAAGTGCAGAATCCCAGAATGGACGTAGGTCAGAGAAGAAAGGCACTTGCAGATCCTCTCGTCCTGCTGAGGGAGAGGAAAGAGAGACCTAGAGAGGAGAACAGTTTGTCCAAGGTCACATTGGGAGTCGGTGGCAGAACTGGGTCCAGGCCCCTGGCCTTCTAATTCCCGACATAGTCCTTTCTCCAAACAACAAAGAATAACCAGTATTTGCTGAAAGACAGCTGCATGCTTCACATTCTAATTTACTTAATCCTTTATCTCAAAACTATTAAATTAAATTTACCCCCATTTGCACACTAGCAAGTTGAGAAGCTGAGCTAATATAGGTACCCCTGAGACTTCCATTCTGGAAGATTAGGATTAGCTGTATATAGAATACAATGTGACTGGTGTGTCCCACCCCAGACGTGCAACACTGTGCCCTAAGCGAGGGGTAAGTGGGCAGTGCCAGGGCACGGCTTAAACACCGGTGGTAAATTCCTTTTGGTTGGATAGTGAATTTCTGGCCACTCCTCCCAATTTACTTTGTCCCCTCCCACTTTATCTAACTTATTCTTTCACTGGGGACTTAGAATTTCCTTAAACCATGAAAGAATCATTCAGACTCAATTTGAGTGGCATACAAGTTATATTAATTGTGGTCGTTTTGACTTCATACATTAGGAGCGGGCCATCTGGTACAGTGCTCAATCTGCAGGCCATCTGGTACAGTGCTCAATCAACTGATATGCAAAGCCCCCGTCTGCCACGGTGTGCCACACACAGGTAAGTTACTCACCCTTTCTGAACCTCAGTTTCATTGTCCGTAAATAATGGTGATAATTTCTACCTCAAAGGACTATGAGGAGGTTCTTTTTTGAGTATTTAAAATAAGGTAAAACATGGCTCAGAGCCTGTAGATCAACAGGTTAAGGCGCCAGGCACGTACAACTGAGCTAGCGGGTTCGAATCCAGCCCCAGCCCACCAAACAACAATGACGGCTGCAACCAAAAAATGGCCGGGCGTTGTGGCGGGTGCCTGTAGTCCCAACTACTTGGGAGGCAGAGGCAAGAGACATACTTGAGCCCAGGTATTGGAGGTTGCTGTGAGCTGTGATGCCACAGCACTCTATCCAGGGTGACAGCTTGAGGCTCTGTCTCAAAAAAAAAAAATAAGGTAAAACATGCAAAGAGTTCAACCTAGTGTTTGATACACAAAAAGAAATCAGTAGATCTTGGCCTTTTTATTCTGCGTGTTAATTTCTGGAATTAGCATCTAGTTTTTGGGAAAGAACCCATCAAACTGGTTTGTTTGTGGGAGAAGAGGCTGGTGGATGTCTTCCCTGCCGTATTGCCATGAGTAAGGCTCTGTTCCCCAATAGAGCGCTGTTGACACTGTTGCTCGCTCCTAGTGGCTGAAAGATTGAGGTCCTATAAGGACAGGGATATCATACAGTTCAATATCTTTGTCACAATACAGACCAGAAATAGAGACTCCTGCCATAATACTTTAGAAAAGAGGTTTCTCCTAGAGTGCACTTGCTCTTGAATTTTTCATGAAAGAGTAAATATTGGAGCTGGGGGAAAGTGGGCAGAGAATCATGTGACTCTTGACTGGAGCTCAGCTTGTGTTACTGAGTTGGGAGCTATTTGAAAGCTCTGTCCACAGGTCACACTTCATGTAACCTACATCTTACTGTCATGACTTTAATGCAGTCAGTGCACAGAATGGATCTATTTTGGGGGAGAGAGGCTGGACTAAATCATCTTTGAGGGTCTAGGAATAATTTGAGATTCTTAAGCATATAATCAGCCCCGAGCTGTTTTTTCATTAACCTGAAAGTAAAGTTAGAAATCACCCCTCTTATGCCTTTAGTTCCTGGCTTATGTGGCTTTGTGAGATGTTCTCTCCACGTGTCTTCCTTGATTGTCAGTTAAACCAGCTTTCCACCTGTGTACAAATATTGGCATACACTATTGTGGTAGGTCTTTAAGATGCACTAATTTGGTGCGTTTCAGATCGGTCTCTTGAGGAGGCAGGATTTCTCATAAAATTGGAGAAGGCCAGTCATGGTGGCTCATGCCTGTAATCCTAGCACTCTTGGAGGCCAAGACAGGTGGATCGAGTTTGAGACCAGTTTGAGCGAGAGTGAGACCCCGTCTCTAAAAATTAGCCAGGCGTTGTGGTGGGTGCCTGTAGTTCCAGCTAGCTACTTGGGAGACTGAGGCAAGAAGATTGCCTGAGCCCAAAAGTTTGAGGTTGCTGTGAGTTATGACACCATGGCACTCTTCCAAGGGTGACAAAATGAGATTCTGTCTCAAAAAAAAAAAAAATTGGAGTGAGAATCAAAGATACTAACCCAAAGGACTGATACAAGTAGAATTATTGTTTGCAATACACGATGAATTGGGCCTGGCCAGAGCTGATTATCAGCTCTGAAGAAAGCCATGCCATTATTTTGACTTTCGATTAGAATAATGATACACCAAGGATTTCCCTTAGAAACATCTCTCTCCAGCAGCTAATTCTTCTCGTTATGCCCAGAGAGGTTATTCCTGAACATAGGGCAACTTTAATGTGTTATTTATTCATTTCACGAATGAATGGACACTTGGCCAGGCATTAGCGCTGTAAAAAGGACCTCTGGGAGCTTTCAGTCCACTGGGTTCGATTCTCTCTAGAGTTGTCCTCATTGTTGACCACTCCTTGTGCATGAAAGTATGAGGTCCTGTAACTACACAAATAACAAGCAGTTCCCTGTCTTTGTCACAACACAGACCGGAAATTGAGAAGAATCAGGGCATAAGTATGGGGACCCAGAGGGAGAAACAACGAGCTCAACCTGAGGGCATTAACTAAGGTTGCACAGAGAACACTTCAGTAGGGTCTTGAAGGTGGAGTTCTTCAGAAGAACCCAGAAATGGAGCATGAGAAGAGAAAGGAGGCTATTCCAGACAAAAGTTATGGTATCTTCCAAATCCTAGGCTTGACAGATGATGTGACGGAACTAAAAAAATGCATTAGAGCATACAGTGGGAGATGGGGTTGGGGACAAAGGCAAGGACCAGACCAAAAGAGCAAGAAAGGCTTTTCAGATATCCTCTTAAAAGGGTTCTCTACATTTGCTGACTGTACTTCATTAATTCTCATTCGTTTTTTATTCCATGGGGCCCCTTGACCCACAGCCTTACTCTCTGAGTCCAAATGTAATGCACATCTTTCTATCTTTAGCTTACTTGACTCCTCAGCAGAGTTTGACACCAATAAGCCCTTTCTATGATCAAAGTTCCATCTTCCCTGGATGGTAAGATACCATTATCTCCCGGATTTTGCTGTTTTCTGGACCTCCTTTCTGAGCTTTAAATGTTGCAGGCTCTCAAGGTTTTGTCCTTTGTCTGTTTTCACTGCACAACTCTCCTGTATATAAATATATATACAGAAGAACCCCTGTCAGTCGACCCTTCAAGGGACTGTAACAAACTGGTCAATACACAGAAGCAGTCAACATAAGGAACTAGGCCTCCTGGGCCCCCTACTAGACCCCCATTCACTGTGCTAACTTTGTTCAGTACTTACCCCAGAGACACCTCCATCTTCCGCATCTTCTCCCCTGAAATTTGGGTTTAGGTGATCCCCTTTATCTTGTTCTGTCTGGGCTACCTCAATCGTAATACTTTGTATTCTGCAATGCCATTATATGTTGACATCTGTCTCTCTCCAAGAGGGCCACCTGGGGGAGAGAAAAATGGACATATTTAAAACTATAACAACTATATTTACATGACTAATAGGATACTAATGACATGCCAGGTCCCATTATAAGCACTTGCTGTATGTTAACTCATGCGATTTTCACAACATTGTAAAACGAGCAGCTATTACTGAAGTTGAATTAATAGGACCTGGTGAGGGTTGAATGTTAGGGCAGAGAAGAAGGAGTCTCAGTGATTCCCATTTACTGAGATAAGGAGTACAGGAAGAGGAGGAGTTTGGTCAGGGTTGTGGAAGGAACTTTCAGTTTGGGGACTGCCATCCCTTTGTCATTCTTTCATAACTGATCTCATCTACAAGCTTCAGAAATAATGTAGGTAACAAACCTACAGAGTGCCTACCTGATCAATGAAAAGGTAACAAACCTTTCCCTCTGATTGACAGGCATTTGGAAATAGCACTGTCCATCTCGGGAGAGCAGAATAACCCTCGGGTCTCTCATCGTTAGCTTGCTGGAAGCAGGAGGGCTATGTTCCTGGGATCCTGGCCTTTTTCTCACCGTCTGCTCTTGTTCGCGGCTTCCAGCAGACTGCCTGGACACCATGGCTTTGCATCCTCCAAGCTCCTGTGGTGCGTGTGCCTCCTGGCCCTCACATCCTGCCTGCAGCAGGTGTGGACACTCCCCTACAAGATAGGGGTGGTGGGCCCTTGGGCTTGTGATCCCTTGTTCTCAAAAGCCCTACCTGACGTCGCTGCTCGATTAGCCATCGAGAGAATTAACCGGGATCCATCATTTGACCTGGGTTATTCTTTTGAATATGTGATTCTCAACGAAGACTGCCAGACTTCCAAGGCCCTCTCCAATTTCATTTCCCACCACCAGATGGCCTCAGGATTTATTGGACCCGCCAACCCCGGCTACTGCGAGGCAGCCTCGCTCCTGGGAAACAGCTGGGACAAAGGGATTTTCTCTTGGGCTTGTGTGAATTATGAATTAGACAGCAAAAATAGCTACCCGACCTTTTCCCGGACACTCCCTTCTCCTATCCGGGTGCTTGTAACTGTCATGAAGTATTTCCAGTGGGCTCATGCTGGAGTCATTGCTTCAGATGAAGACATTTGGGTGCACACAGCCAATCGAGTCGCAAGTGCTCTTCGGAGCCACGGCTTACCTGTAGGGGTCGTCCTGAGCACAGGACGAGACAGCCAAGGCGTGCAGAAAGCTCTCCAGCGGATTCGCCAGGCGGACAGGATTCGCAGTGAGTGCTCTCTCCGGGCTGCGGTTTAAGCGTGGTTTCAGTGAAAGCCGTTAAAATCTCCAAAAGGTTTCCGACCCTCACACCCTAGGATAGCACCTTCCCAAATCTTTATGCGTTTGCCCTTTGTCACTCACACTCAGGCCCCAGGGCTATCCTGCTCCTTGTAGAGCCTATTTCCTGGACTGAATAAAGGCACCTGGAACTCCCCGCGGTTCAAATGCCCTGGGATGTCAGCACCTGCTTTCAGCACTTGGGCGTGGAAGGATAGCATCCCACATCCTCTCTACCCTTAGGGTCCCGTCACTTCAGACCCGCCCAAGTGAGGTGTGTGTCTTATGATTTCATTTTTGTTTGTTCTAGTCACTGAGGAGAGGTTTGCCCTTGACTCCCTTCTGGGTGCTTTTCCTTCACAGAGGCCCAGTACCCTTGTGGGGCACTTAAGAACCTGTCTTCTCCAGACTCCAACGTGACTACCCTTCCTTCCTCACGAAACAGGGCTTTAATTCTTTTTCCTGCAGCACACCAGGAATATAGAAGGCACCTACCTGAGAAATGAAAACATCTTAAAATGAGATGACTGCCTACATTTGAATATGTTTCCCTTTCCAAAGGGAAGCTTTATGTTCAAAGGGGATCCTTACAAAGACTATGATCGCAAAGGACTTGACTCACTGAAACTAACACCCCCAAGGCCAGTGGGGTGGATTTGGGGGGATAGGGGACCTTTCCTGGTCCTCTTGAACCAGGTCTTTTGTTTACACTTAGAGCAAGTCCTTGTGTCACCTGGTTTTGATTTTTCTCTATTATGATTTTTATATCTCCACTTTACCTTGCTCTGGAAGTGCCAGTGATTTGTGAGAACACTGCTCATTCTCCTGTTGCAGCCACTTCCCCATTTAGGAGGGATGGCTCAGACACTACTTGTCAAACCGATTACTTCTAGGATTAGTCCTGGTCCCAGTCATTTTCTTAACCTAACAATGGGCTTGTTAGAGAAGAGTTCAGCTTAGACTTGGCCTATAACCAGAAGCCCATTTTAAGTTTCAAGTGTCTCTGATATTGGACCTTAATTATGATCATTATAGAAGGATGAGGGCAAGAGTAGTTTTTAATTCCAGAACTGCTGTAGTCTGCTTCCAGCTCCAGTCTACAAGATCCTATAATGTTAAGCAATCACTGTAGCTCTGATTACTTCATAATAGAGCTTGATACTTTCAAAGTAGAGGACAGAATTATTTTTAAAGATATAAAACCACTTCCAGGGAGGAGCCATGCCAGAAACAGGCTAACATATTTAGTATCATAAGTTTATAGTATGTTACAAATCTTCACGAAGCCCAGTGTCTCCTGCAAGTTTACATTCCGTGAATGTTTCACATCCCACCCATTCTAAATAGTAGACTTTGAAATGACATTTTGGCCTCTACCATGAAATGTTAAATAAATCCAGGTCGTGAAAGCTCTTTGGGTTGTCAGGCTGAGAAGAATTAAGATTGAGTGCTCACCCCTCACAACCCCTTTGGGACAGGAAGGTGGCAAATGTACATATTATTGCTATTAGAGATTCATTTCTTTAGGTGACAGGTTCTCACTCTGTCTGTACTAGAACTACTTAGATATCTTTTCAAGATGACTCATGCCAGAATGCCACCTCCAGAGATTCTGATCGAATAGGTGTGCAGTGGGGCCACAGCAAAGATATTTTATTTATTTATTTTTGAGATAGAATCTCACTATTCCCCTTGGTAGAGTGCCATGGCATCATCATAGCTCATAGTAACCTTGAACTCCTGGGCTCAAGCAAGCCTCTTGCCTCAGCTTTTTTATTTTTATTTTTTTAGTAGAGATGGGGTTTCGCTCTTGCTGAGTCTGGTCTGGAACTCCTGAGTTCAAGCAATCCACCCGCCTTGGCTTCCCAGGCACTTGTAAAGTGCAGCCAGAATCGAGAACCATTGCTTTAGTGCAATAACAACGCAAGTAAATGGTCTTCATTTTAAGTTGCCAGTCATTTTGGTCTTAATAACCTTTGTTTAGCCAGATTATTTTTATTATAACAGTATGAATCAGCCCACAAAGAGAGTGAAAATTTTGAGAATGAGGGGAGGGGAAAAAACCTGGGAAGATTGATCATGGAGCAAAGGAAGCCCCTGAGTAGTGAGGACAGCAACAGGAGGTGGAAGAGGGACTCAGAGAGACAAAAGGGAGTGAAGACAAAGTCTGAACATACTCCAAGACTTTTCCCTCTGGTTTCTGATGACATCAATATAGGCAGGTTCAGATGAGGCATGCTGGGGTCCTCAGTCACATGAGTCAGAATGTGGGTAGGGGTAGGACTGGGAAACTGAGCTGTCTGTTGGGCTGTGACCTGAGTACCGGCCTCAGGCAGCTCCCTGTGTAGTGTTCAAAGAGTGTGTGGTACCCATACTTGGTACAGCCACGTGTTGGTATCTGAGAGCGGGCTAACTAGTGGGTGATGTGTGGCAGGAGGAGTTGCAGAGAGGGAGTGAGTGTTAAAGCATGCTAGACCTTGTCCTTGTTGTCCACTTGATCATCTGTTGAAAACAGTGCCCCGGCCAGTGGGAGCATGAGAAGCAGGATCTGGAGAATGAACAAAACTCGATCGGGGCTCTAGCCAAGTGGGTCTAGGGTTCAGGGCACATCTCAGGCTCCATAAGAAAATGGGTTACCTGGGTGAGACACAGAGCCAGAAGCCAGAGAGTATGGATTAAGCCAACATAGCAATAAGGAAGGCTGCGACACATCAGGCACAGCACATAGCAGACCAAATCTCTAGCTAATTTTCCAGTTCCCCTCAACTGGTGAGACTGAGGATGCCACGTATTCCTAAGTGTTATCTGTCTTGACTCAGAGGAACTAAAACGGCACTCATCTTTTTGTGTGATCTCAGCTGAGAAGGGCTGAGGAAGGCAGGGCCTGACCTCTTCCCTGTTTTCCCTGCTATGAAATGACTTTTTAACACTGTAGATCCCCAAGCAAATCTCTGGAGAAGGCTCCCTTGTGAAGCGCAAAATACAGTGGAAAGGGACCCTTTCCCTTTCTTGGAGGAAACCCAACCCTTTCTTTGGAGGGGCCTGGCAATATTTGAAAGTGATAGAAACAGTGAGAAGGTTGGTTTTGCCTGATCTGATAACAGTGATGGCACTGCCATGTCGCAGTGAGAGTGGAGGTAGTAGTGATGGTGGTGGGCACCGAAGGGAGAGTACTCCAGCAGCGTATTACTTACTGGCTGGTATACCACTTTTGTTTCTTATGGATTCATGTTTCTAATTAGGAAATTACCACTGGCACCTTATCAGAGTTAGAGGAAATGTCAGAAACATGTTTAAGTTATACTTACACAACACCAAGGCAATGACATTCTTAATAGTAAAGGAGATAATAACAATAATGACAGCTGCATGATCTCGGCAGGGGAAACAAGGGAGTTGTTATTAGATCCTACTGTAGAGACAATAAAAGCAACCCTAATATGACTTCACATGCAAACAGCTCTCTATATTTTATAAGGCATTTGCACATAGATCATCTCATTTAATCCTCAGGATTATCCAGGAGCTGGGTGTTTTCTTTTAAAGTTTTAGAACACGTGTGAGTCTCATAGTAACAGGTAGGTGTAGGCGTTATTAACCCCCAAAATGGGATAAATAAAGTCTCAGAGGTGGAGGATTCGGCCTCTCCCAGATTCTCTGCTCATTTCCCTGAAGCTTTGGGAGTAATTACCAATTATGTTTATTTCTGACAAAGTCAAATAGGAGACATATTAATCAGAGACAAAGGCCTCAACTTGTGGTCAAGACTGCTGTGTGTGGTTATGTGGGTTGTGCCAGGCACGAGAGAACCTAGCTGATTGGGCCTGAGGATCCAAATCTAGTCCGCTCTCTGCTCCTGAAACCATGAGCCCTGTTGAATGTTTTTGTTCAGTGGCACGAAGAGAATCCACTTAGCCAACAGAGCATCTGTGGGATTGCCTTCACCCAGAAGGGATTTTTCTAATTCCTACAAAAGATAGTAGGAGGTCCTTCCTACAGCTCCTTAGATAATTTTTCAAATGGCTATTTCAAGACCTCTTGTTTTCTCCTCATCTTTTTGCCCATCAGCTCTATGCTAAGCTGATTGTGATATCCTTTTGATTTGAGCTTATAATGATGTTAGACCATTTGGAACTTCCTTTAAATCCTTCCAAATTGGGAACACTTCATTACAATAAGATCATAACTAAATATGACAAACATATTGACCTTCTCTTGTTCTTCCAAAATTAGGTATTTGATGGCTGTGGTATTACTAAGGACAGGAGAGATTCTTACCATCTATCAAAGATCCTTAAACATAAGAGAAAATAATAATAACAGCAATGATAATAGTTAACATTTATTGAGAGTTTAGTATGTGCTAGCAATTTTCAAGGACTTTTCAAGAACCATTTCATTCAATTCTTGCCTCACCTCTGTAGAGTAAGGCTAATTAATGTTTACCTGCCTTATGGATAAGATTTCTGAGGCTAAGAGAGATTATTTAACGTCACACAGCTAGTGAATGGGAAAGTCAAGATACGAGGGTGGACAATTAAGTTCGTGAACTCATCCTAGAAAAAGTGCTACAAACCTCATTGCTGAACATCAAGATGGTCTCCCTTGAAGTACTCCCCTGGGGAAGCTATGCACTGACACAAATGCCTAGCCCACCCTTCAAAGCAATTTTGGAACTCTTTTTCTGGAATGGCCATCAGAGCTGTCATTGTACGTGGGGTCTGACAGTCACCAGATGACCAAGGGGAATACTTCCAAGGTGACTTTTTCTAGGACAAGTTCAGGAACTTCGTTGTCTAACCTCATAGGCGCTGAGGTTACCCTGAAGCAGAAGCTCTCAAATCTAAGTGTGTAATGGAGTCCCCTGGAGGGCTTGTTAAAACACAGATTTTTGGGTCCCTCCTCAGGGGTTTCTGATTGTGGAAAGCTGAGAGTCTGCATTTCTAATAATTTCTCAGGTGATCCTGATGCTGCTGGTCCTAGGGCCGCACTTTGAAAGCCACTAGTCTACTGATAGACTTATGTTCTCCTGCCGCCTGACCATTTGAGATATAATAATTCATCTCTTGATATGATGATATGTATAATTCATCTCTTCCGTTTTTCTTTCTTAACATCTGGGCCAACTGATGAAATTCTTTTTAAGTGCCTCAGGGCACTAGGTGTCAGCCCTGTTTTCCTACAGTAGTAACAGCGATCTTGATAATACTATGACAGGAGCCTTAGTGCTGATAGGGAATTTGGTCTAGGATTTGGTAGCGATAAATGTAAGTAAATATAAATGGTAAAAGGACAATTTGCTTTTATGCATGGGGCCATTAGCAGTAATGATCAAATTACCGAAGACTCAGCTCAGCATAAGAGGAAATCTCTACACATCTAGGCCTCCTGCATTTGAGAGGCTTTAAATTTGTCTGCTATCATGCTGACTTATTGGACTAGTTCAACACTGGAGGCAGTTAAGTAAGTGGTGGCCTCAGGACTTAAGGCTGAAAATGTGTGGGCTGTCCTCAGTTGATAGAGATGACCACACATCCCCTAGTGTAGTGACCTGAAAGTGTACTTTGAAGGCCCACGCTGAATCCCACTTGGGGCCAAGGCATGAGAAACATACAGATTCCAGGCCGTCCCACCCTATTCTTTGACAACTATTTTCTAGCCTGGTTAGGAGAAAACTGAAAGGAAGAGGGTATGGATCTATTTCCTTCATAATATGGCCAGATGGGGGTGAGTCCTGGTGGAAATATGAGACTTGGGATAACTCTAATGTCCCCCTTCTTCTCTGGCCTGCCCCTCCCCCACAGCAGTTAAAACAAAATGGATTAAAATGAATGTCAGGGGCAGTAGATGTCACAAAATGAAGAGCAAGGGTAGTAGAATGGGGAGGTTCTGTAGATTAGAAGCAATATTGGGGGCTCACACATATGAATATGCCTCCTCAGGATGTCTCAATGTGTAAGACTGGGCCAGTGTGCTCCACGGAGAACACCATAGCCAGGAATCTGTAAGAAATAAAGTGAAGTTTGTCTTCTGAGAAACGCAGTTCTTCTGTCTCAGGGCAACATTGGGTAGAATATTTCGATAGAGGAACAAAAGAATAGGAGTTGAGTGACTTGGGAACTGGTTTCTCTGAAGTTTCACGACATTTTCTCCTGCTGGCAGTGAGGATGAAAGAGAAAGTCCTAGACAGCCTGCCATAGTCACTGCCATAGTATGAAAGCTGCCAGATAGCTGAGTGGGGCTCGGGTGGCTCATAGAAAGTGCCAATATCATATCGTGGTGAGATGCGATCTCAGGAGGGTGTATTTCTTGGTCCTTGTTTTGACTAAAGAGTAGCTTGGCGGGATGGAAACTTACAAATTAGTATTATTCAGTGGTTACCTGTTAACCTGGGCCTCGTTTAGGATTTAAGATTTCTGTATACTAATCCTTTCCTGACAACAACTTACAGGTCAAATCCCATTTTAATGAATGTAATTTTAAGATAACAAAGCTATTTAGTAAAATTAGCTTGTAGAGCAGATGCATCTACAAATCCCTGCTCATGAAGCACTCAATCTATTAAATTAAGATGCTATTGTTTGAATTCAGTATTTATGATTTCTACTTTAATCATGTTCAATGGCAAGTTCTTGACATACAAAAAATAGAGAAGCCTGTGATCATTTTCTCTCAAGGCTTCCATGTCTTCATCTGTAAAATGATGATGTATTGGGCTAGTTTGTCTCAAAGGATGTTTTTAGTTATAAAAATGTGGACCTTTTTTTTTTTTAAATTGTTTTGTTTATTAATGGAGATAGGGCCTTGCTCTGTTGCCCAAACTGGTATGAGTGGCATGATAATAGCTTACCACAGCTTTGAAGTCCTGAGCTTGAGCAATCTTTCTGCCTTCACCTCCCATGTACAGGGACTACAGGCATGTGCCACCACACTCAGCTAAGATCCTTTGTCCAAAATGTGATCAGTGTGGGCCAATGAAAGAAAATTTAAAAGGAGGGATTCAGGTTGAGGGTAAGGTCTTGGGCTTAGTTAATGCAATGGGCATTAAAGATAAAGATGGAAGTATCTACCTACCCAGAAAATACAACTTCCAATTGTCCCTCCATCCTAACAGTCCAAATATGCCCATGTCTCACATCTCAAGGAACACACAAGAAATGCCAAAGTGTACAACCTTTCCTCCTGAAGAATCTATTAGCTTATAAATATTCATCTTAACAAATTCATTGTGTGCATAATAGGTACAAGGATATAGAGATAAATGAGATATAGTCCCTGACCTCTGGAGCTCTGTTTTATGGTAGAAGATGATATAAATAAATAAGGGCAAAAGATCTTGGTAAGTGCTGTGATGTAAGTCAGTTCCGGGTAAAGTGGAGGCTCCAGCCCAGTGTTACAAGTCAGTTTCCCTGGAAAAGTGTCAGATGGAGGAGCTCTGAGCACAGGAAGCTTATTGGATGAGTGGATGAGGGCTTTCAATAACACCATCTATGAAGGACAGACAGCAGTAGGATTGGACAGAGAGAAGAACTGAATTACAGTACAGTTGCAACAAAGGCCTTGGCTAGTCCCAAGGGGAGCTCTGGAGCTGATATGACTCTTCAGAATTGTCCAGAATTGAGATAAGGAGGCTGGGTCATGCTACCTCCATGTTGAATAGTCATCAGGTACAGGCTTACCCAGAGACAGAGGTACAGTGTGGTAATAATTGTTTAACAGTCAGATCTTTAGGGAAAACAGATCTGATCTGTTGTGTTTGTTGATTTCCATTGTGTAATTATTCCCATCATGGCCAATTTCAAGCCGGTTAATTGGCTGACAAAACCCTGAAACGTAACCATAGGCTCTTGTGAACCAGCACCAGCCAGTCCCAGCACTCTGATCAGGGGATGTAACACTGGCAGAAGCGGCTCTCCTCAGTTGAGGGAAATTCTCAGAGAGGTATCAGCTGTTAGATGCTAACACCCACCAGCAGCTAGTGAAATGAGTATGTATCTGAGTTGCATACCATAATGACACTACACAAAGTATATGCTAAAATATTTGCTGTATTTCAATAAACACAAAACAGTTCTATTTACATTTTCCATGTAGTGCTTCCATTTAAGTAAATTAAATGAAATTGGATCTCTGTTGGGTAACCTACATCAAGTCATTTAAAATCTGCTTTTGTAGAAGAAAGACGCTCAGTAATACAGACCTACTTGGCAAGGATAACTGTTGGGCAAACTGGCCAAGTAACTGAAGCACCTGAATTAACTTATTTTTTTCCCCTCCATGGACCCATGACTGGAATTGGTTTGACCAAACCAATTCATATTTTAATGCTGCAGCCAAATGTGCAGAGTGAGATGCCTTTGGTTCTAGTTTTTCCTTCTAAATCCAACTTTTGTCCAAACTCTCTGGCATTCCATTTTCCCATTATATAATGTGTGATTCTGAACAAGTGAGCTGGAATTCTTTCTGGGGCTTATGAACTTAGCTGCAAGGAAATCCCTAGAAAATTTTAAGGCAGGTTTGAGCATCAGGTTAATTATTTTGAAAAAAGCTATTGATCATTTGAAAACTCAAGAATAACTCTGCGTATCTGTGTTGCTTAAATCAACTTCAGAACTTAGTAGGTGCACCTTAAAAAATGAAGCAGATCAGTCCTAGCTCAAAGAGGAAACTTTCTAGGGGTATTTAGTGAGCGTGAAGGTTTTTTGAAAATAGATGATGTAATATGTAAATAGCTAAGACCAGCCATGGAACAAGGTTAAGCACACTTAGTTCCTGAGATTAAAGGTGCCATGTAAGCATGTATAATTAATATTTACCAAAGGCAACAGGACCTTTGCCTTTCTTCAAGGAGCTCAGAATACTTGCCAGGCATTATCTAATTAAACTACTCAACGTACCTGTGAAATGCAGCATTGGAATCTACATTTCAAAATGTGCGCACTGAAGCACAAGTGGGCTTAAACTAAACTCATTTAGTATGCCAAGGGCGAAATTGGATATAAGACTTTCAGTCTCATGATCTAGCTGCCATTCTTCAACCGTGGCCCCCTCTAATCCACTCTATTCTAGCATAGCCTTGCCAAGCAGCACAGATTCATGAGGCTAGGAAGAATTAAATTGACTGAAAATTAATTCTAGTCACAGGGAAGTTAGACTTTTAAAAAAGTTGACTATATCACTCATAATATTACAGGTCGAGCATCCCTAATCTGAAAATCTGAAATTTGAAATACTCCAAAATTTGAAACATTTTCAGCATCCACATGCCACTCAACAGGAAAGGCTCATTGAAGCATTTTGAGTTTCAGATTTTTGGATTAGGGATGCTCAACGAGGAAGTATAATGCAAATATTCTGAAATCTGAAAAATTCTAAAATCTGAAACATATCTGGTCCCAAGCATTTTGGATAAGAGATACTCAACCTATAGGCACATTTATAGATGAGTATGAATTAGTACCATTCATTGTCTATAATGGCCTCAGAAAGGGTGAGAGCAGTTGGTGAAAATCTATTGGAGTGCATGTTTGTAGAGATGTACAATATGAAAAAATAGTGGCTTTAGTAATTTCTCCCACTCTCTCCTAGTTTTGTAATTCTTAGGTATGATAGTGGCTACGACTTGTTGAGTGCTATATACTAAGCCCCATGAAATGAATGGTTAACTTCAATTATCACTACCACCCCGTGAAGTATGTAATGTTACCTGTCTATTATGGATGAGGCAGAGAGAGGTTAAGTAACTTACTCAAGGGTAATAACTGATGGTGTTAAGATATAAACCTAGGTCTTCCAACCCTAAAGCCTCTTTGTTATGCTACCTCTTTTATTATAATAGTCCTCGTGTCTGTTTAGTATTCGGCTCTGCAGCCCATAGGCACACCTTTCTTGTTCCTATGCCCAATCTGGAGTCCCTGAATATACCTCAGCTTCAGCTCAGGACCTCAACATCTTGTGCATGTTGGAGGCATAACTATATATCCTTTACAAAATGGTTAGAAAGCACTTATTTATTTGTTCTATCTGTAGTTGTTGCTACTATATTTTACTAACATATTGCTGCCATAACTCCTTGCTTTGTTGGTTTCAGTAATCATCATGTGTATGCACTCGGCCCTGATTGGGGGAGAGACTCAGACGCATCTCTTGGAATGGGCTCATGATCTGAAAATGACTGATGGAACCTATGTCTTTGTTCCCTATGATGCCCTGCTCTACAGTTTACCTTATAAGCACACCCCCTACCAGGTCCTGAGGAAGAACCCAAAGCTTCGGGAAGCCTATGATGCTGTGTTGACTATTACAGTGGAATCCCAAGAAAAGACCTTCTATCAAGCCTACGTGGAGGCAGCAGCTAGAGGTGAAATTCCTGAGAACCTGGAGTCAGACCAAGTAAGTGCAAACTCATACGTTATCTTGAGCTGAGAATCTAAAAACATCCGGATGGTAAATAGTTTTCCCACCAACAGCCTCTATTCCATAGGAAGTTTAATCAACAGCTGACAACCACGGGCAAATTTCAAAACGTCTTTGGTTTGCGGAAAACATTTCTACAACAAGGGCACGTAGTTGAAGAATTATATTTTATCTGCAAGCCGCCTGTAATGACAGCATACAGTCAGGAAGAATAAATATATTTAAGAACAGGGAAGCCAAACTTTGATATATACTGATAATGTTCAAGGGGGCTTAATAAAGAGAAGTCTTATTTATGACCAGAATTTAGAATCAATTCAATAATAAGATAAAAGAGCTGTTATATAAGAAAATATTATCTTTATTATTGATAAGGATGGTATTAGAGGATGTGGCTTCTCCCTCTGGGCATTTGAGCTTCCCATAGTGAACCTGAAAATTAACCAACTTTCCACCTGGTCACTGGCATTAATGGAGCACTGTAGGCCTGCCCCATGAGAGCAGGCCTTTTGTAAAATGTACAATCTGGGGAAGACTAGCAGAGCACGTGTTCCCTGTAGGTAGCCCACTCCCATAGAAAGAAGACAAGATATACACACTTAGTTTTCCTTCCCAAGTGACCAGTCAGATCAAGTCTTTCCTCCTTTATGGGGAGGAATCAATAAGTGCGTGAAGAAAATCCAGGAATTTTTTTTTTTTTTTCTGGGAGACATGATTTGGAATGGGGAAGAAGTCTTCCCTTCTAATATACAAGATACCATATTTAAATATGTATAGATGAGTGTTTATGTAGATATAGTTCAGCTTCAAATCACAGCCCCTGAAGGCTTAGGTATAGAAAAAGGATGGGAAGGGGAAGATAATAGAGAAAAGAACGGTGAATATACCTGAATATACCTGAATATATTCAGGATGGGAGGCAAAAACAAAAAGGAGGAATACAAAGAACACAAGAAATGTGAGAGGAAGGTGAGGAGGCAAAAGCAATTGGATTAAAAAAAATACAGAGGGGGTTTCTATAGGTTAGAGGTCAGATGTGGAAAGTAGGAATTTTCAGAAGGAATTCGAAAACACATATATGAGTTTGAAAGCTCTGGTATTTGCTAGCATATACTATATTAGTCATACTGCTTCTGGGTGCAACTAATAGCCCAAAATTTGAAGATAAGGGTGATCTAGGGTTTGTTGTTTTGTTTTTGTTTTGTTTTTGGAGTATCTGAGATTATAAGCACATGCCACCAGGTCTAGCTAATTTTTAATTTATTTTTGGAGAGATAGGGCCTTGCTATGTTGCCCAGGCTCAAACTCCTGATCTCAGGTGATCCTCCCTCCTCAGACTCCTAAAGTGCTAGGATTACAAGGGAAGGCCACTGTGCCTGACCCTAGGGTCGGTTCATTCAGCAGTTTAATGATGTCACCCATGAACCAGGTTCTTTTCATCTTTATAATCCATAGCATGCAAGCTTGCCCTCATATGCTGGTTGCTCTCATGGTCCCAAGATGGCTGCCAAAGTTCCAGACATCACATACAGGTGGAAATGTCCAGAGGTGAAAATGGAGAATGTCCCTCTTTTGTATCTCTTTTTAAGAGTGAGGAAATCTTTTCCAGAAGCTCCCCAGGCAGACTTCTGCCCATACCTTCTTGATCACAATTGTGTCCTATACCCCTTCCTAAACCAATAATCTGGAAAGAGAATTGTGACCACTGTGATTAAAAAGTGTGAAGCAAATATAGGGCTGGTGGAAAAGTGTGAACAAAATTGAGATTTTGTTAGCAGGGACGAAGGCTGTCAGATAGGCAGCGGATTGTGTCTGATACATTCTTTTTATGCTCCCCTTATTTCTTCATCCTGTCAGCTGCTTTTCTGTCTGAATAGTGATTTAAATGAAACATGGGTTTACATATCTCTTTCTGCCCTGAGAATTGATAGCAAGGATTTTGGTGATTCTTGTTCTAATTAAAAAAAAAAAAGTGGCTAATAGAGATAATCACAGTACTGGATTTGAACTTTATTACTACGGATAAATTTATAATAAATACCACTCTATTTAGGAGACACACACACACACACCCACGATAAAAAAAAAAAAAACCCTGAAAACAATGGATCAATTATGTCAAGAATTGCAAGAATCCCTTGAATTGTTAAGAATGGTCAGTTAAAACCCCTGTTTGTTGTATTTATTGGCAAGGAACCAGATAGTGAATTTTTGTACTTTTTAGTCAATGACATATAGTAATGAATGACAATAATTCATCTTTCTACTTTAATCATGGGATGAAGGGAGGGTGGGAGGAGTGTGTGTGTGTGCATGTGTGTGCACATATACATGAGTGCATACTGTTCATGTATATGAACAGATACATTGAAAAAAATCTCAGACCTTCTACTTTTTATATTTGCTCCAGTCCCTTTGAGCTTGTGGAAAACATAAGGTAATTAAAGCAAAAAAAGACGCCATTAGCTAGGTTGCTAGGCAGCCTGCATTCTGCTTTAGACAAGGAAGGGAGAGAGCTACAACAAAGAATTCAGAGCTTAGAAAAAAGCCTGTTTAGATGCATTTCTACTCCCCACTTTGCAGGCGCTTAAGCTGGACCTTCACAACCAAAGAATGATATAGAAGGATGAGACAATTATCTTCACATCTCTGATAAACAAAACCTTCTTTTCTCCGAATTACTTTGCTCAAAGGTATTTTTGAAGGCAGCTGGTAGAGCAGAAAGAACATGTGATGAGGCATTAGGCAAACTTGGGTTTAAAGCCCAGGTCTCATTCTTAGTAGCTATGATTCCTGGTTCATTACGTAGACTTTTGGGTCTCAGTTTCCCCACATGTAAAAAAGTTTACCTAGCTGTATCTTCTAGGCTTATTGTGAAGATTAAACTAAGTAACACGTATAAAGTGATGAGCAGAGTGCCTAGCTCACAGCTATATTTTGTTCCATTTTTTTCTCCTTTGAGGCCAGGATGACCTCATTGGTTAATTGTGACCTAGCATCTAAGTTACAATCTGATTTCAGCTTCCTACTCTCTTGAAGTATTCCGATTACTGGCAGAGGGTCTCCCAGTATTTCCAGCTTTGAAAATTATTTTGCTTTTAGAATTTTAAGTGGCGTTTTCTCGGATCGAATTATGTAGTTTAGTCTGGGCATGGTGACTCAGGCTTGTAATCACAGCACTTTGGGAGGACGCGGTGAGAGGATCGCTTGAGGGCAGGAGTTCAACACCAGCCTGAGGAACATAGAGAGACCCTGTCTCTACAAAAAAGGGAACAATTAGCTGGGCCTGGTGGCTCATGCCTGTAGTCCCAGCTACTTAGAAGCTGAGGTAGGAGGATCGCTTGAGCCCAAGAGATGGGGGTTGCCGTGAGTTATGATCATGTTACTGCCCTCATGCCTGGACAACAAAGTGAGACCCTGTCTGAAAAAACAAAACAAAACAAAACAAAAATTATGTAGTTCAATGTTTTCCTATCCCTGGACTTTTGTTGTTTTTTTCCTATTCAGTCAATAGATTGACACTATTTATGGAGCACCTGTAATGTGCCACGGTACTATGTTGAATTCAAGATAGAACAGTGAACAAGACAGACAGGGTTTCTATCAGTAATATGTTGGAGCCAATTCATAAAAGTTCATTGTATGCATCTTTTCCCAAGCCTGCATTCAGTAACATCACTATGGTACTTGAAATCATGCACGGTAGTAGTATTTACACCATAGAAATCGGCAAATGCTATATACATAAGAGCTGTCTTCCTCTCCGCAGAGTTATTGGTAAACATTTCCCAGCACATCCCTTGTTTCTGCCCTTTTTGAGACTTAAATTTTAGGGAGAGAGACAGATAATAAATGAGTAAGTGAATGCATTAGCAAGATGGCTGTATTTCTCCCTAGCCCAATAACTGTCAATGAAATTGAAATTTCTATATATAAGCTATATTGCCTATGGCAGTGGTTGCCAACATCTTTTAATTTATACCCTTGCTACTTTAAAAGGTAAAAACAAACAAATAGCTATCAAAGTGATGCATGCATAGAGTTTTAAAAGTCAAGAAATGCTAAAAGGTTTTTTTTTTTTTTATCAACAACAAAGCATTCCCTAGGCCTCATTCCAACCCTTCATTAGAAGCAACCACTTTCATGGTTTGTAGCTATTTATCCTAGTCTTCATGTCTTTGTCTTTAAATACTATAGTAATACTGGTATCTCATGATTAATCAATTTTGGATATTATCTGTTACATTCCAATTGTAGTTGAGGAGGATTTTTCTTCTTTAGGATTTTTTTTGGATCTCACTCTGTTGCTGTCCTGGGTTGAGTGATATGGCATCATAGCTCACAGCAACCTCAAACTCCTGGGCTCAGTGACATGGCATCATAGCTCACAGCCACCTCAAACTCTTGTGCTCAAGCTATCCTCTTGCCTTAGCCTCCCAAGTAGCTGGAATTACAGACACTTGACTAATTTTTCTGTTTTAGTAGAGACAGGATCATGCTCTTGCTCAGGCTGGTCTCGAACTCCTGAGGTCATGACTTAGCCTCCCAGAGTGCTAGGATTATAGGCATGAGCCAATGAGCCTGGCCCAATCTTTTTTTTTTTAATTTGCTTACCTTAATTTGAATTTCTAAGTTTTCGCACACTTTCTGGTCAGGCTGTAAAATCCTCTCAAAACAATTTTATACTTGGCAAATGCCTGTTAAATCCCTTATCAATTTCATTTGCTTTTGCTGAGGCTCTCTGTCTTCCTATTCCAATCTAAGTGTGTTGCTCCCAAAGGCAGCTGCACAACTGTTATGCTTGGATCTGTATTTTTTATCATCCTGGAAATTCCATCTCTCTCTTCGGTGCTGGATCTTTGATTTCATGAATCTCATGACTCCCATTTTCTTGGTTTACTCTGTCATGTTTGTGGAGCACATCCTTAGTAACTTCTGAGAAAGCTACAAAGGAGGTAAATTTTTGAGATTGCGTATGTTTGAAAAATCACTGTCTGTCTTCACTGTTGATGATAGTTTGACAGAGTATATGAATGTAGGTTAAAAATCATTTTCCCTCCTGTCTTCTAATTTCTACTGTTGATGCTGAGAACACCACTGTCATTCTCATTCCTAATCTTTTGAAGCAACTTACTTTTATTCCTTTCCATTCCTCCAGAAACTTTTAAGATTGTCTCTTTATTTTGGATGCTATGAAATGTCATGATAATATCTGAGATCTTGACTGCTGTACATGTGGTGAGGGCTTTCAATCTAGAAGCTCAGCTTTTCTGGGAAATTTTCTTCTATTATTTATATGATAATTTCTTCATCAATATTTTCTTTGTTCTTGCTGGAAATAGTACTATTCGTTAGACATAAGATTTACCAGGTTGATCTTTTAATTGTCCTATTATTTCTTTTGTATAGTCCATGTCTTTGTTTTTAGTTTTCTTTCCTGGGAAAGTTACTCATCTTTGTGTTATAACTCTTCTACTGATTTTTAAAATATGCTTTACCATATTTTTAATTTCTCACAGTTCATCCTTCCTGTTTAGTTTTTTTTTTTTATTTTAAAGGCATCCAGCCTTTGTTTTTATCAATATATTATTTTCTCTTATTTCCCAGAGGAAAGTCATTGTAATTTCTTTGACATCCTTTTCTTCTATTTTTTAAATTTATTTTTTTATTAAATCATAGCTGTGTACATTAATGGAATCATGGGGTAAAATGTGCTGGTTTTATATACAATTTGAAATACTTTTATCAAACTGGTTAACACAGTGTTCACCACATATTCTTAGTTATTGTGTTAAGGCATTTATATTCTACACTTAGTAGATTCAACATGTACCCTTGTAAAATGCACCATAGGTGTGGTCCCACCAATTACTCTCCCTCCACCTATCCTCCCCCTCCCCTCCCCCTTTTCTTTCACCTTCATCTTGGGCTGTAGTTGGGTTATAGCATTCATATGGAAGTATGGATGCTTATAAATTGGTTTCATAGTAGGGCTGAGTACATCGGGTACTTTTTCTTCCATTCTTGAGATACTTTGCTAAGAAGAATATATTCCGGCTCCATCCATGTAAACATGAAAGAGGTAAAGTCTCCATCTTTTTAAAGGCTGCATAATATTCCATAGTGTACATATACTACAATGTATTAATCCATTCATGGGTCGATGGGCACTTGGGCTTCTTCCATGACTTGGCAATTATTAACTGGGCTTCAATAAACATTCTGATGCAAATAACTTTGTTATAAAGTGACTTTTGGTCTTCTGGATATATACCTAGTAGAGGGATTGCAGGATCGAATGGTAGGTCTATTTTTAGATCCCTAAGTGATTTCCAAACATCTTTCTGAAAGGAATGTATTAGTGTATATATAAAAAACCCAGGGCAGCAACAGAGTGAGATTCTGTCTCAAAAAAAAAAAAAAAAAAAAAAAAAGGAACGGTTTGGTTTTTTCACCAGCAGTGCAGAAGTGTTCCCTTTTCTCCACACCCACACCAACATCTATGGTTTGGGATTTTGTGATGTGGGCTAATCTTACTGGAGTTAGATGATATCTCAAAGTGGTTTTGATTTGCATTTCTTTGATGATTAATGATGATGACCATTTTTTTCATATGTCTGTAGGCCGTGCACCTGTCTTCTTCAGAGAAGTTTCTATTCAAGTCCCTTGCCCACACTGAGATCGCTTGTTCTTTGGGAACAAGTGGGATCATTTGTTCTTTTCTTGTTAATAAGTTTGAGTTTTTTGTGGATTCTGGTTATTAAACCTTTGTCAGAGACATATTCTGCAAATATCTTCTCCCATTCTGAGGGCTGTCTGCTTGCTTTACTTACTGTATTCTTGGCTATGCAGGAGCTTTTTAATTTGATCAGATCCCAGTAATGTATCTTTGGTGTTGCTTCAATTGCCTGGGAGGGTCCTCCTCATAATGTATTCTCCCAGGCTGGGAAGAATCAATATTGTTAAAATGTCCATACTACCTAAATCAATATACAATTTTAATGCAATCCCTATTAAAGCACCACTATCATACTTTAAAGACCTCAGAAAAAATAATACTTCATTTTATATAGAAGTAGAAAAAAACTTGATTAGCCAAGACATTACTCAGAAATAAAAACAAATCAGGAGGAATCATGCTACCAGACATCAGACTATACTATAAATTGATAGTGATCAAAACAGCATGGTACTGGCAAAAAATTGAGAGGTACATGCATGCAACAGAATAGAGAATCAAGAGATGAACCCAGCTACTTACTGTCATTTGATCTTCAATAAACCAATCAAGAATATTCAGTGGGGAAAAGGCTCCCTATTTAACAAATGGTGCTGGGTGAACTGGCTGGTGACCTGTAGAAGACTGAAACTGGACCCACACCTTTCACCATTAACTAAGATAGACTCTCACTGGATCAAAGATTTAAACTTAAGACATGAAACTATAAAAATATTACAAGAAAGTGCAGGGAAAACTCTCGAAGGAATTGGCCTGGGTGAATTTTTTATGAGGAGGACTGCCCGGGCAATTGAAACAGTATCAAAAATACACTACTGGGACTTGGTCAAACTAAAAAGCTTCTGCACTGCTAAGAACGCAGTAAATGTAGCAGGCAGACAGTCCTCAGAATGGGAGAAAATATTTGCAGGTTATGCCTCACACAAAGGTTTAATAACCAGAATGCACAGAGAACTCACGTGTATTGGCAACAAAAGGGCAAGTGATCCCATCTCAGGGTGGGCAAAGGACTTGAAGAGAAACTTCTCTAAAGAAGATAGGCCCACGGTGTACAGACACATGAAAAAATGCTCACCATCCTTAATGATCTGAGAAATGCAAATCAAAACTACTTTGAGATATCATCTAACTCCAGTAAGATTAGCCCACATAACAAACTCCCAAAACCAGAGATGCCGGCGTGGATGTGGAGAAAA
>CAUYON010071364.1:0-26090 GCA_963573935.1 Arctocebus calabarensis
AAACCAGGTTATACTGATTGCATTTGTTAGGTAATGTCCCTCTTACAATCGTGTCTTGCCTCCAAGGGGTGTGGCACACACGAAGACCCCACCCCTCCCTCATTCTTTCTCTCTGCTCTCCCCTTCCCCCGCCTCCACCAAGTCATTAATTGTCCTCATATCAAAATTGAGTACATGGGATTCATGCGTCTCCATTCTTGAGATGCTTTACTAAGAATAATGTGTTCCACTTCCATCCAGGTTAATACAAAAGCTGTGAAGTCTCCATTTTTTTAATGGCTGAGTAGTATTCCATGGTGTACATATACCACAGTTTGTTAATCCATTCCTGGGTTGGTGGGCATTTAGGCTGTTTCCACATTTTTGGCGATTGTAAATTGAGCAGCAATAAACAATCTAGTGCAAGTGTCCTTCTGATAAAAGGATTTTTTTCCTTCTGGGTAGATGCCCAGTAATGGGATTGCAGGATCAAATGGGAGCAACCAGAAATTTTATACATTAATGGTGGAAAGGAATATGATTTGGTCCAAACACTTTTGCATAGAATTTGACATATATACATAACTTCAATTTAGCTAAATCCATTCCTAGGTACATACTTAACAGAAATGAAGGGACCAAGACAAGAGGAGAAAAATATGATCAACAAATTATGGTACATGTATACCATGGAATACTATGCAGCATTAAAAAAGATGGAGACTTTACCCTTTTTTATGTTTACATGGATGCAACTGGAAAATATTCTTCTTAGTAAAGTATCTCAAGAAAGAAAAAAAAATCCAATGTACTCAGTACTACTATAAAACCAATTTATAATCACTACAGTTTCATATAACAGTTGAATCACAACTATAGACCAGGATGAAGGAGGGAAGGGGAAGGGGACGGGAAGGGAGGGAGGTGGTTCGCTAGAGGGAGGGTTAATGGTGGGACTACACCTATGGAGCAAATTGCAAGGGCACAAGTCAAATCTATCAAGTATTGAACACAAATGTCTTAACACTGTGATTAAGTAAATGAGGTGGAAGCTATGTTAATTAGTAAGATGTAAGCACTCTAATTTGTGCAAATAATCAACACATTGAATCCCACAAAGGCATAAATGTATTCATGATCTATGTATACATGAGTTAATAAAAAAAAGTAAATGTAAAAATATATTCAAAGTTAAAAAAAGGGGGGAGAAAAACATTCATGGTGACACTACTCACAGTATCCCCAACTAACAGCAATAAGTCATGGCATTGTCCTACAGCAGAATGGCATTCAACAACGTATAAGTGACAGCTTCACATGCAACACAAACAAAGCTCACAGAGAGAAATTAGCCACAAAAGAATACATTTCATTTAGGTTAACTACAGAATCAGGCAAAACTAATATTCAGTGTTATAAGTCCAGGAAAGAGGTGAAGGATAACAATTGTATGGTGTAAGGAAGAAGACTCCTAAGGTACCGGGAATGTTTCATATCTTGATATGGGCACACCTGTGTGATTTCATTGGGCCATTGATTGAAGTTTTTTGTTGTGTTTTATGTAGTACAACACCACAGCTGACCACCTCCCTACACGGATCACCTCCTTAATTTCCATAGACCGGAAATGCACCACATATATGTATCAGTACAGTAAGCCTAGTCCATATGTTGACCACCTCCATATGTTGACCAGTTTCTTACAGACCCTCGGGTTGTCAATTTACAGAGGTTCTACTGTAAGTCATGAAAAGGTTAAAAAAAAATCAGAAGGCCTCCTTGGTGGCTGCCATCCCTGATTCGGATGGGCAACACCCTCCCTGGAGCTCAAGTGCCAAGCTCTGTTTGCTTAGGATTTGGAGGATATGTACTCTGAAGCTCCACATCAGACCTCCCTCTTTGGGCCCAGTAAGGCCGATACCTGCAGCTGGCCCCAGGCCAGCTTCCTCCACTCCTGGGGGTCCTTTGTGCTCCTCAGGTGGAAACGATTTCCCAGCCAGCTCCACACCCCTCAGTCAGAGGCCGGGGGGCCTGGGCTTTGTTCCCTCCCAGTCGCCCTTCCCTGTGGGCTGCTTCAAATGAATCCCGTGGAAGACAGAGAAATGAGAGAGTATTAAAAATGTCAGGGGCAGATCCTGAGATGTACAGCTGGGTAAACAGAGCTGGTAGAGATGTTTTCATTAGTGGCTTTATGGCTACCCTCACTTACGTGACGGATGAAAGGTGGGGGGTGGAACAGAGGAAGAGGCCTGAGGGTCCTCAATCCATTTCCGGGCCTGATCACACCCAACCATCCGGCACCCTCAGACCTGGGGCACCCCCTTGGTAGATGCTCTTAACAGCCTCTCACCATATTAGCGGACTGTATTCCTCTGCATCACCCCATCACAGAGAAGGTTCCCTCCTGGTGACAGACACTTAAAGTGTCCTTTCCTCTTGAATTTCTCCAGAAAGCCTCACCCTACCTGGGGAAGAACTAATATTACAGCGTTTCTCTGGTGGCACCTGGTTAGTTTTCGCTGGGAAGTAGAAGGCGTTGGTGTTCTTAAGGTGTACAGGGCAGAAACTCCTGTGATCGAGTATCATGGCTGATGACCTCACAAGTCCCCAGAAACGAATGCCACCTGGACAACTATGAAGTCAGCAGGAGCAATCATTTTATGAACACCCATTATGAGAAAACAGAGTTCAAATCCAAGTTTATGAACTTGTTAACTACACGACCTTGGGAAAATTATTGAGGCTTCTGTTTTCATATCTCTAAGCTATAAATAAAATAGCACCTACCTCTTCATGCTATTGTGAGGAATAAATGAATATACGACCATAAAGCAATTATCACGGTACCAGGCACATAGTAAACCCTCGATAAATAAATTTTAGATATTACCAATGGTAGAATGTATCTTCCCAGGAAACGTAATATTTGAATATTATCTCGAAAGATAAGAGGAATACTAATAGTTCAGGGTGTTCTCATTTTTATGACTACACAACAATCTACATCCAAACCCAATATAATAAAACAACAGCCATTTTTATTATGCTGTGAGTGAAAAACTTGGACTGGACACAGAGGAGATGGCTGGTTTCTGTGTCACTATGTTGAGAGGAAAGAAGGAAGAAGATTAAAACAGGTGGGTGAACTACAGAATCCACTTCCAAGTGTCCAGTGCCTTGGCAGGGACGGCTGGAAGGCTGGATTCAAAAAAGGACAGTCAGCCAAAGTGTCTACCAGTGCCCTCTGGGATGTGGCAGCCTCAGGGCAGTTGGGCGTCTCACCAGTGGTTCAGTATTCCAATAAACAGGGCTCAAGCCGCCTTGCCTTTTATGACCAAGCCCCGGGAGTCACATAGTATCACTTCTGCTGTGCTATCTTGACCAAAGCAGTCGAAGAACCACCCCCTAGATTCAGCTGGAGGGCTTATAGACCCCCATTTCCCCATGAAAAGAACATCAAAAGATTTGGAACCCTTGTTTATATGTATTTGTTGTTTTATAAACTGCCACAGGGCTTACTCTGGGCCAGGTCCGGAGATGAATTCTTGCTGTACTTAATTTCATTAGATCTTCTCAATGCGTCCATGAAATAAGAATTATCACTTTCACTTTGTAATAGGTAGAGAAAGGAACAGAAGTGCCGAGCGGTTTCTCACCCAAGCTCAGAGGAGTAGTCATTTGGATTTTGTGTTTGCACCATGTTGTCAGACTTCAGAGTCTGTGTTCTCATTAACCCCCTAACTTGGATTCTCCCCCCACCAAACAAGGAGACAGACAGGATAGAGGTGTGGATAAATGACAGACAGATGGCACATGACAGGTAGGGAGGTAAGTAGGTATAGATAGGTGACAGACACATGGATGCCAGCCCTAAGATGAGTAAAGTTGAAATCCAAATTCCCAAAGGACTGCCAGAGCCTTTCAACCTTGAACTTCTAGGTCTCTGAAAGTAAGAGGAGAAGAATACCTAGGAAATGAAAAAAAAAAAAAAAAGCATTATCCCTCAGACACTCACCTGGGAGAACTGACAAAGGTGCTGAACATCTGGCCACTTCCAAGTCTTTATACAGCAGCCTACTATATTTTGTCCAACTTTCTTTCCATTTGTTTGGTAATACAGCCAGCTTACAAATTAGTGGTGAAATGTTAACATGGGTACAGTCCTCAGATAGTCCTCCAAACCCCTCTTTATACAGAAAAATGTATAACCAAAGAGAGGAAGGGGTTTGGGAAAGCTACCCACCACGTGACACTGGCATCTTTATTTCAACACGAATGGAGTCTATTCTGATTTAAGTAAGATGTATCTTTGGATTCAACCATCCACCTCCCAGAAAATTATTACCCAGATCTGTGTAGTGCTGATTGTGGTTCAGGGAAGTTGGAAACAACCTAGGTATGGGTCTCAAGAGAAAGGTACAGAAATTGTAAAGAGCAATTTACAATTGTGAGACCGCAACATGGAACCCTGCACCTCAGTTGGAAACAAGCACGTGTACACAGGGTATAAACATACATATTTTAATATATTCATCCAGGAAGGAGATATCTTAAAAACATGGTGTTGCATTAAAAAAAGAATTTAGTAAAAAAAAGAAAACTTAAGAAACAAAATGAGATTTATAGCTCAAATGACTTTTATGTAAATTAAGCATTGATGAGAAAATCCTATGTCAGGACATATTTCAGACACATAAAAGTGAATGTTTTTAGATGCTTTTACTCAGGGAAATACTTGTGGGAGTGGGGTGAAACACCACAGATGCAACGCAATACAACACAACAACACAACCCAATGCTACAGGATGAAGTGGAGAGAGGTGCCTTGCACAGACTAAGTTGATAATAAGTATCAGATGAGAAGCGTGGTCACCTCGGCCCGCAAATAAGGTAAAAAGAAATCCATCCTAGATCTCAGTCCAGTGATATGGTGGGAAATACCAGGAATTTTTTGGCTGCACACAACACTCCAGCTCTTGGTCAAAAGTTCATGGAACGAAGTTGAAGGGTGAAAGAAGCATGTCCTTTAAAAATCCTGTTTTCATCAGCGATAATGGGCTTAAGCCACCTGTGAAATATGGCGTGGGTTTCACCTTTCAGGCCCGCGGGAACCTAGTCTCCCTTCGCCTGTCTTGGGGATTTACATCTCAGCGGGTGATCATGCTGTGGGCAGTTAGGGAGATCATTTTTCGGAAATGACAGATGAATTTCCATCTTCCCAAAGAAGAGGCCTTTTTCTAGCCATCAGACATGCTTTCTGGATTGGACCAAACACCAGAACCTCACAGAGGAAAAGAAGGCCTTTCCACTTTCAGCACTTTTTGTGATTTACAAAGTGCTCTCACAATGATCACATACATTGGGATGGATTTAGAATTATTCCACCTTGGAAAGAAAGTTAACAAATAAAGGAACACTTAACGATGTGCCCAAAGTCATACATGCTTCTCTTGAATCCTATCCTAGAGCTTTCTAATATATTCTTTCTCATGTAATATCTGAACTTCTACTATTACTAAGAATAACAACTTCATTGACTGATTTATCACCTGTCAAGTACTTCACATAAAGGATGGCATTGAATCCTCTTGTGTTTGACATACTATTATATCATCTGACAGACAAGAAAACTAAGCTGTGGAGGCCGAGTAACTTGCCCAAGATAGCACAGCTAATATGTGGCAGAGCTGGTATTTGAACTCTGCTCCTTAGCTGCTAAATCTTGCCCTATAACCACCATACTTTGCCACCTAGATCCATAAATCCAATTCATGGTTGACTATCCTTTTGAAATACAAGCATTTCATTCACTTGTTCACGCATTTGTTAAATAACATGGGCCATGTGTGAGACACTGTTCTTAGGCCCTTTAATGAGTGGTACAAACATTGGTGGGGGGGAGGGGAAGAGGCAAACTTTCAAATTATAGATTCAACACTATTTAAGCCTGGATTCCCCCAGAAAGCAGGCTGAGACAAAGATCTTTATGTTATCACCTCGTTGGCAAGTGTGATCTCAGGGAGCAAGTGAGAAGTGGGGGGGCAGTGGTAGATCAGGGAAGGAAAGAGAGCTGATACAAGAATGTGCTGTCATTGAGCCGGCCACAAGGAGGGTTTCAAAACTGTTGAAAAGCCCCTTGGCATGTGCCTTGGCCCCTCCGTCTGGGTGGAGGAAGTCATTTGTCTGACTCTTGCATCACCCTGAGCCTGATCAAAGGCTCATCTAAACAGGCACTAAGTCCTTCCCATTTCCAGGTTGCACAGGTATGGGTGAGAAGTTGGCTGTCTGTGCAGAGTTCTATACTGGGACATCAAAAACAAAGGCCTGAGGCCAAAAGCAAGCAGGACACAGAGTGGACTCAGAGCGACCTCCTGCATCATTGCACGGTGTGAAATCTGGTCCGATCCTGCACAGACTTGGACCCCAAGGAGCAGCTTGAATCAAGGACAGCTGAAGCAAGGGAAGGCAAAGGGTGCATCAGAGGTCTCTGTGAAGCCAGCAAGGCGGCCCGCGGCATGGACTTGAGAAGCTAAGCCGACCTATTTGCTCAGCCCACACACCTTTCATGATTATCTAGGTTTGCAGTGATTGTGAGGAGGTTTATCTTAAAAGACTTTGGGGGAGATAGAAACACTTAGACCAAAAGTCTTGCTGCATTGTTAAAGATTCTTTTCAATGAAGCTAACATTTTCTAGGTTTGTTTCCTGGTATCCTATTATAAAACTTGTTAGAACTTTGACAGAGGCAGAATAGGACTGAGAAGCTAGTCTCACTGTTCTCCAGATCGCTGGCTCTCTGACAACAAAGCTTGTTGGACCTGATCCCCATCCGTGCGTTTGCCTGACAGTGACAGGCAGCTCTACCCTCTTCAGCTGGTAACATCTGTATCAACTACTTACCAGCTGAATTCCAGAGCCAAATATTAAATGATGATGATAATTATAGAAATGACTCTATTAGTACTAACATGGCCCTTGCCACAAAGGAGGAATAGACTGCAAACTCTGTGCACACATCATACAAAATGTTTTCACACCCATGGACAAACTCACCGATGTTCGCCAGGATCACACGACCCGAGTGTGAAGAAGCGAGTGTTTCCATCCACAGATGAGGAGCCGAGTTGAGTGGCCATGATGGTTGCTGGGGTTACCCGGACAGGGAGTGATGGATGAGCTGGGATTCAAACTCAGATCTCTAACTCCAGGGCTCTTTCCCTGGTGTCTGAAAATTTCAAATTCTTGTCCTATCCTATTTCAGGAAAAGACAGCTGGGCGCGAGCGAAGAACAGCTGCCATCAGCCTCATAAACAAATACGTTTTTTGCCCCCTACTGCTACCGAAGGAAGGGAATGAATTCTTTGTTTCTAACTGGAAATAAAGACAATTTCACGAAAACATAGTGGGACAAGGGAGGAACATTTCCCCAATTTCATTCAGAAAGGGATTTAACCCATTCAGATATTCTTTAGTAGTTACCATTATTTGTGAGCTAGGTAATTTATTTTTCTCCATGTCTTGGTTTCCTTATCTATAAAATGAAAATAATAAGTGCATCTAATTCAAAGGATTGCTGTAAAGATTTAACAAAAAAAATCCAGGACTGAACACAGTAAGGGATCCAAAAGCTCCAGACTACATTTCCCACTTGCAATTGGACTATTACGTTTTCTTTCCCCAGACTATCTCAACAACTCACATTATTAATAGATTTTGCTTCTCAAATACCTTCAGTGGTGGCCTTCGAGGGCCTATAAAACAGGATCTTTTCTCCCTTTTCATTCTTTTTCACAACCTATAAGCTGTTCCCCAGACACACATGGCAATTTCCTATCAGGCTTCTTGCATGCTTTCCCCCCCTACGGAATATTCTCTTGTCCCAGTTCATTCATCCATTCATTCAGCAATACTCCAAGCCATCTCAGAGCCATATCCCATCACCCAGCCCTGGGGATAAAACAGTTAACAAGATAACTACCTGCGCTTAGAAACTAACCTATTCAGGTAAGACAGGCAAATAAGGCAAATCTTCAGGGCCAACTCTGGCTCATTGTAGCTGGTTGGGCTGCTACTAGCCCCGTATTGAGGTGGATTCTGGGGCCACCTTCAGGCTCAGCTGTAAAGTCAGTCTGCTCTGCTGGTTTATGGATGTGTATGTACCACGGCAGGTACGGAGGAGGAACATTTCATTTGCCACTCCTGCTCAAGGGGAAATTTGACACACCCTTTAGGTTCCTTCTAAAATTCTCCCTCTTCTATCAAAATGGACCACGTTCGTCTCTACCTCGAATGAGATGTGCACTGACTCTCCATCTGGGCACTACAAGTACTTTGTCCCTGTAAGGGCACCAATTTTAGCTACGTTTTACACTTGATGGTAAGACCCTTGAAGACAGAAACCACTTGCATGGAATCCTTAATTCTCAACCACCTAACACAGTGCCTTAAACGTGGCTAAGATTTATCTCCAGGCTGGGTGCGGTGGCTCACACCTGTAATCCCAGCACTCTGGGAGGACAAGGAGGGAGAATCCCTGGAGCTCAGGAATTTGAGACCAGTCTGAGCAAGAAAGAGACCCATCTCTACTAAAAATACAAAAATTAACCAGGAACAGTGGTGGGTGCCTGTAGTACCAGCTACTTGGGAAACTGAAACAGGAGGATAGCTTGAACCCAGGAGTTTGAGGTTGCTGTGAGCTAGGCGAACTGCAAGGCTCTAGCCTGAGCAATAGACTGAGTTTCTATCTGAAAAAAATAAAATAAGAATTATTTTCAGAACAGAAATGTGAGGTTTTCTGGCTTTCTTTATGCTGTAATTGTTGTTGGTGTTATCGGTGGTACTGGGGATAGGACGACATGGTGGCGATGCTGCTGCTGGTGTTACTGGCGAAGGTGTGACAGCAGTGTGAGTGATGATGTGGGCAGCAGTGATCATGTTGATGGGGTAATGCTGCTACTGGCTGCGGGGACGGTGTCCTTGCTGGTGATGATGATGGTGTTGCTATTGCTGCTTGGTGGAGGTAGTGATAATGGTCATGTTTAAACAACAGTGGATTTTCCCCTCCTCTTCCCCGTAGATTGATTGGGATATATTATTAGATTGCATTAGAGGGAACTACTAACCACGAGAACCTGACATCATTTCCTCAACCCTCAATTCCTCAAGCTTTCAATACCTTACACGGATAGCCTGATTTGGGGGCAATGCACACAGCTCAAAAGAAGAGGTGCAGAAGGTAGCTGTAACAAACCCAGATGCATTATTATGGGTTTTTGCTTTGCAAAATATATTGTTTTCTGAACAGCTGGGTGTGCTGAGTGCTCAATGGGAGAACTCGCTGAAATGAGCACACTGGTCATCATATTTTCTTCAGTCCTGGCAACCACCCTGAGAGTTCAGCTCTGTTTCACCCATTTTGAAAATGAGGAAACTGTGTCTCAGATTGACTGAGAACATGGAAGGGCTTACAGACAGGCTTGTCTTACTCCAATGCCACCAGCCTCGTTCTCTTGTCCTCCAAGGCCTTAGCAATGGTTCTCAACATTCCTAATGCCGCGAGCCTTTAATACAGTTCCTGTGGGTCATGACCCACAGGTTGAGAACCACTGCCTTACAAGAACGCAGGTGCTGGGAGTAAAGTAATTGTCCTATCTCAGGTCTCCAGGAGAACACCCCTTGGAAATGCCAGTGTGTTCATGGGCCACCAATCCCATTCTCATTCTCACACAGCCCATAAACACCTCTCCTCGATGATGTCAGGTCACATACCCAAAATACCACATCCTAGGCCCCTGCCTTTGCCCCCCCCCCCCCGACAATGACCTTGCCTCTGTTCCCTGCCCTGATGAAGCCTCCATGGAAAACACCTTGTCCCTGCTCTGACATCCCATGAACAGAGTGGCTGAGATATTGACAGAACATCCCTTTTCTATATCTCAGCCACTTCCTTATTTTCCAATCACTCCATCATTTTCCTCGGTAGCCGAGTATTATATCAATGTCCACCTGAACCAGGTCCTGGACAGAGGTCCACCCTGCCAGTTTCTTACAAATGTGCAAAACTGATTACAAAGCCCCTGCATCTTAATGAAATATTCAGATTCCAGTTTTATAGGATGGCCAAGGATTGTCAAATCTATTTAAGTTCATCCTTAAGAAGAACATCACTAAATTAAACAGTGTGCGCATCAGGTTAGGAACAACGCAGCTGGGAAGCAAGCCACCCCCCCAAGACTTTCAGATCTCACACATTTTTACCAAAGGCCATTTTGGAAAGTGATATTGATGTAGATAATTTCAATTAATCGTTAAGACGCATTTGCCATTGAGCATGGCAAGATGTGCAATGGCTAAAAAAGAATGGAATGATTCTCTCTATGTGATTAACATTTTCCTTTTTAAATAAATTATTACTTTTAAATGACAAAGATGGTCGTTTACTGTGAAAAAATACAGGAACACTGGAGGGAAAAGAGTACTCCTAATCTTGTCACCCAGATATCAGTGCGTTTGTATAGAATTAATTACACACTTAGGAATATAGCTGTAGACATAAACATTTATTACTGTCTTTTTGCAAAAAAATGGTATTATACTCTTTGCCCTGCCATCTTAATGGACTGTACCATGAACACATTTTTAGTACATTTAGTCTTCTTCTATGGCATTCATTTTACTGGCTGCAAAGAATTTTATTATAAGATTAAACTATGATTTCTACAACCGGCCTCTTTATTCTTATGCATTTTAGTTGTTTCCATTTTTTTTTAACTGTTATAAATAACACTTCAATGAGCTTCCTTTATGGTAAATTGTTGTGGCCAGCCATGACTATTTATCATGATAAATTTCTAACAGAAGTCTTCCTAGGTCAAAGGAAATAGACTTTTTAAGTATAACTGCTTTCAGATATATAATATTTAATAATTGATACTTTCCCCTAATTTGTATGAAATATAAATTCTCACTATTATTCCAAGCCAGTGAGATTCTGTGGCCTGATTTCCATAATAGTCAGTGTAGGAAAGCAAATTTTCCCTCCAACTACTTTTCATCAACTTTTCTTTTGCCCTTGTCAATCATCTTTGGGCAAGTACACGCAAAATTTCTTTTCTAAAAAGTGAATCAAATATGAGAAAATGATCATTTTGATTAAGGCATAGTCGTAGTTGTTTGCAACATTTATTCTCTGCATTTTTCTGTCTGCTGGAGGTATTGTAGAGATCAAGGAAAAGAAGAAGGAGAAAAAGTATGTGGTACAAATGGAGGAAAGAAGTAACTGAAGAACAAGTCACTCATTCTCTCTGGGCAGAGCTTTAAAGGGTCCATAGAAAAGGGGAGCCTTTCCCTGAGCCTTGGTGTGCGTCCCACTAAGGGAAGGGCGTGTGGGAGGCAGGGAACTCTGAGCAGAGGAAGCGGCCTGGGGAAGGCACAGGGCACGATGCAGCACAGGGCCACCGGGACTACTTGGACTACTTGACTCTCCTCTCAGAAACACATTCCTGTTTTCTCTGCTCCTCAGTTTCTTCATCTCTAAAGTGGGGCTAATGCAAATACAGGCTTCCCAAGGTGATTGCCTTAAGTCCATTTGTGCTGCTATAACAAAATACGACATACTGGGAAATGTATAAATTTATTTCCTACCGTTCTAGAAGTTGGGAAGTCCAAAACCAAGGAGAAAGGTGTGGTATCTGGGGAGGGTCCAAAGCTCCCCATCCGTGATGGCGCCTTATTATTGCCGAATCTTCTGGAAGGTGATGAACTCTGTGTTCTCACAAGGGAAGGGGACAGAAAGGTGAGAAAGATCTCCCTTCAATACCAGTCCCATTTATAAGCGTGCTTCATTCATGAAGGCAGAGAGCTCTTGTGACTTAATCGCCTCCCAAAGGCCTTACCTTCAACACGAATTTGGGTGTAGACACCATCATTCAAACATAGCAGTCATCATGAGGGTTCTATGGAATAAGCACCTATCATAGTACTTGGCACTTAGTAAACACTCAGCAATTATGAGCTGTGAAAAGATGTACTACAATATGTATGCCTACAGAGGAAGGCAGTACAATCTTGTACTACAAAGATGTACTACAAGAATAATTAGTGACTTGTTCTACAATATGGGGGGGACATCGAATTCAAGTGGCTGGGCAGGCAAAGAAAGGAGAAATGACACAGTTCACTGAATCATTTATTCATTCATTCAATGGTCACCGAGTCCAGGGATTTGACATTGAACTTCATGCTACCCTGTCCTCAGAGTGTTCCAATCTGCATGGCTACAGAGGAAGGCAGAACCCCTTCAATACTGGATTAAATGTGGGTGTCCTCACGAGGAGCTGTAGTCTATGATCTGTAGACTCTCTTTCATGTATTCACAGAAAATATCTTGTATGTATTGGTTGCAACAGTCCCAAATATCATTCCAATCCAGGGTTATGCATTCCCCCTAGGAAGCCATCATTCCAGGTAACAGCTGATAGCAGATCTGGAGACAGCAGAGCGGTATTGTGCTGTGGTTAAGAACACAGACTCTGGAGCCAGATTGTCTGGGTCCAAGTCTTGTAACCAAATCATAAATTCATACCGCAGTAATTCCACCCTCATATAGTCGATGGGAGGATTAAGTGAGCAAATGTATGTAAATTCCCTAGGACACTGTTTAGGACACAAATACTACCTTTATGTTTCACCAAATCTTGATGTTTGCTACTCGTAAGATGAATAAATAAGTGAATGAAGGATGGGCTTTTCTAAGCCAAAGAGCAACAGGATGCATTCAACACGGTAGAAGGAGCTAACCATATCTCTCATTCCCCTGGAAACTCTCTGATCCTGTCTTTGGAGGAATTTACCCAGGGGTGAGTTCAACAGAGCTATAGGGGATTACATTCCAAGCAGGCTCAGCAGTTCTGTGGTCTCACCCCTCCACACAATCTAAGAAACATTCACCCTGAGGTTGGCTCTGTGCAGAGGGAAAAGACTAGGCCCGCTTAGCTAAGAGACAGGCGGGAGACACTGAATCTAGAACTAACCTATGTCTAAACAGCCAGAACCACTGAGTTGGTAAAATACTTTGTTTCATTTGACCCTGACAATAACCCCAAGAGAGGGGTCTAATCAGATGACAAACATGAGGTGCTAAGAGAATGGGTGAATTCTGAACAGGTTGAACTGTGCTCTGGTTAAGATCAAGGGTATAAGAATTAGAACTTAATGGGAATCCCATTTCAGATTTTTGCCAGATGACCTCGGACGAGTTACTGGAATTACCTAAACTTCAGAGTCTTCATCTGTGAAATGTAGTGACCATGTCTGGGTCTTTGGATTCTTGTTAAGAGCTTGTAAAAATAAAGAAAAGAAAAAGACCATTTAGTGCCTGGCACTCAGTAAGTGAGATCTGTGACTCTTTCTGCTCAGAGTCACCTAAAATGGTTCATCTTCCCTCCGCCCACTCTATCGCGTGTGTGAAAAAACACACAGGCAGAACTGAAGTCAATTTTTCTGAACTGAAAATAGAATACCTCTGCCCACGAGAGATCGTTAGTAACAGAATAGAAACATTGAGAAGACGCTAAAGAGCCATCCAAAGATACTAGAAGAAAAATTGTATACAGGTGTGAGTTCTTGCTTTTGCATAATTTTCCCCCAAATGGCTTTGGCTCAGGAAAGAACAGTGACCCACTTCATGGCTTCGGGCACTCCGAAGAGCAGATGAAAGTATCCAAGATGCAATCAATGAAGCCCATTCCCAGATAACCCACTTTCAGATACACAAAGGAGAACTCAGGGCTTCTTAAAGCTGTCCAGACAAATGAGATTCGAGAAAGTCGGTTATAATTTAGCTAAAGACACCTAAGACTCCAGATCCAAGAGAGAATCCAAAAAGAAGAACAAGCCTTTAGAAAAGGCAGTACTTTTCGACTGGTGAGCAGAAAGAGTTCTTACTGACAATCGGTCACCTAACATGCTGGGGAGAAAATGCACCTAAAATTTCTAAGAAGCAGCATTAACATCTAGTGGGTTCCAAAGTCTAGCCTGGAAAACCAGAATAATAGTCGCTTTCATTGATTATAAACACTTACACAGCTATATTTTAAAATTTGTAACTGAAGCAATATGGTATTATAAAGGGAAAAATGAATAGATCATAAGTTTGCAATCTGATAAATTTTGCAAAATGAACACATATCACCATAAAAGGATATGACTAGACACCTCTCGCAATTATTAACACCTCCTCCCAAGGTACCCCAAATCCTGATTTCTAACGTCATGGATTGGGTCTACCTATTTTCACACCTTATGGAATGGATTCATACAACATCTTTTGTCTTTGACCTTGCTTGTTTCATAAGATTTGTGATATTCACCCATGACTGTAGTTCGTTCACGGTCATTGCCGTATAGTATTCCAGTGTGTGAATCTACCACAGCTTACCTAATCTGTATCACTGGGCATCGAGGTAGCTCCCCACTTAGGCTATTATAAATAATTCTGCTATTAACATTTTGAGTATTTTTGATGGTATAGATAATAAACACCTTTCTGTTAGATTTTCCACCTTACAATGGGATTGTCACATCAATGGAGACATTATTTAGCTTGAATAGATTCAGCTAATTTCCCTTATTGGTTGTACCAATTTTCACTCTCACAAGAAAAATAACCACCTGTTTTGAGTGCTTCCTAAGTGTTCATTTTTTCTTTTTTCTTTTGAGACAGAGTCTCATTATGTCACCCTTGGTAGAGTGCGGTGGCGTCACAGCTCACACCAACCTCAAACTCTTGGGCTTAAGCAATTCTCTTGCCTCGGCCTCCCAGGTAGCTGGGACTACAGGCGCCCACCACAATGCCTGACTATTTTTTTTTTGTAGTTGTCATTGTTGTTTGGCAGACCTAGGCTGGATTCGAACTCACCAGCTCCGGTATATATGGCTGGTGCCCTAGCCACTGAGCTACAGGCACCGAGCCTAAGTGTTCATTATTTTGCACATTACATATATCAGCTTATTTAACCCCTAAAGCAAGCCTGAGAGTACAATGGTATCATTGTGTGCATTTTACAGAGAGGTGAAGTGATTTGGCCAAGGTCACAGAGAAAGCAACGGAAGGAGCTGAGATATGACTCAAGGCCCAGCTGACCCCAAAGCCCACTCACTTCATGGTGCCAAGTTACGGCCGCTCCTGCTCGGAGTACGATAAGGCTTGGAGTAGTTCGAATCATCACACAGTGGAATAGTCACAAGAATGAACAGTCACGGTTAGTACATACCTCCTTTACCTGGGAGGCTTTTCATAACTGCTCACCCCAGTCCAACCAGCTCACTCTATGTGGCTCCCATAGATCTCAAAGTCAAAGCCGCCACCCTCGGGAAACCTTCCCTGATTCTCCATGGCTAGGCGCCTCCTTGCAGCCTGCCCTTTTCACGACTTCTTTTGCTTACCTCTGTAATGTCATTTGCTCTCACTACAGTGTGTACTCCACAAGGAGAGACTGAGTCTTCCTCGTACAAAGTTGAATCCACAGTTTCCATCCAAGTACTTGGAAGACGGCTGAATGAATAAGTAACACTCCCTGGAAGCCGGTAGGCTCACAGTGGGGAAAACCTGAAGAAGGAAAAGTCTCCTGCACTTGCAGTAGGAAGATGTTTAAGACTAGGTTAAAGGCCAATGACCCATTAGTCATCAACACAGGGCACCCCCAGGCCGGACAGCAGGAAGGGCCCTCCGCAGCCGGCATGTGCTTCTCTGAGGCTTAGAGTTCCCGGAATTTTGTCCGAAACACACTGCTGTAGCTTCAGGCTGTCCACGCTGGAACATCTCTTCCTTCTGTGTGAGGTAAACCTGAACTGATTTCAGAAATGTTACGGTGCTGAGTGAGAAGAGTGGAGGGAACTGATGTGTCTTCCGTAGCTGAGAGTTAACCAGGACCTTCTGCACAAGCTCAGCTCTCACGGCAAGGCCGCCGTTAGGCCCTGGGCAGTTTGGGTGTTTCACTCACTATTTGCATTCATCCCTGCGCTCCCGCACAGCCTGAGAGTCTGAGGGCAAGGTTTCTGCCTAGTTGATCTTGATTCCTGGCCCTGCCTCCACTTGCAGCCTCATCTCATGTCATTCTTTTCCCTCCACTGACCTCAAGCTACCCTGAAACTCTTATTGCTGCAGGAACCACGACTTTAAGCTCGTTTCTTCTCCAGGCCTTTTGAGCTCTCTATTCTTTCTACCTAGAAAACTCTCCTCTCTTATTTTTCTTCGCTTTTTTTAGAGAGGGGGTCTGGCTTTGTCACCTAGGCTAGAAGGCAGTGATGTGATCATAGCTCACTGCAGCCTCAAACTCCTGGGCTCAAGTGATCCCCTGACTCAACCTCCCAAGTAGCCGGAACTCCAAGAGCGTACCACCGTGCCCAGCTAATTTTAAGTCTTCATAGACGTGGAGTCTCACTGTGTTGCCCAGCATGGTCTCAAACTGCTAGGCTCCAGCGGTCCTCTTGCCTCTGCCTATGTGTGAATGCATGAACAGTGGGGCCCTGGGTGACTCTTGAAACATAGACGTTCATGAGCTGATATGGAAAAGAACTCAAGAGATATTTAAAAATAAAAAAATTAAGCCATACAAAAGCGTCTCTAGTACAACCACTCTGTGAGGGTTTTGGGAGATAACACGAATGTGACCAGTCTCTCCCTTATTCTTAAGATTTCTGTTTTTTATTGTGGCCGACAAAGAGAAACTTTCTAGAAGGTTCTGTTTTTACTTCCCATTGCATCTCCAAAAGCCAAGAACAGTGCCTGACACATAGTAGGCCTTCAAGAAATATTTGTGGAATGAATAAATAGATGTCTGATAAACAAGAAACTGTCATTGTTTTCTTTGGGGCATGAAATCGAAAGTTTTATTAGGGACTGTTGGCTTTCATTTTATTATATGAAATACATGAGTGTTTTACTGTAAAACTTTTAAAATTTAAAAACAACGTGGAAAAAAAAGTCCCTCAAAGATTTCATCAGCCCTTCTGCTCTCCGGGAAGGGATTACACAGTTGGGGTGACATGTCTCTGTTTATCCAAACTGTTTTTCATGTCCAATTAGGGAAAGAGACCTTCTGTGTTTCAAGCTTCGCCTCTCCCGAGGGGGAAATGCCAGACCTGTCGGAGAAAACAAACAGCAGTCTGCCTGCGTGTGTTCCTGCCCGTAAAACTAGGACCCCCTTTCTGGGGTAAGAACCTACATTAGGGAGCTGTTGACAGTCCCTTGGTGTGACCTCTTGCACAATGCCAGGGACAGCTCAGCAGCTTAGAAAAGGGAAGAAAACAAACAAAAACGTCGGCTGCGTCTGTTTGTTCTGAGGAAACTCAAAGAGGTGTTTGACAGTCGGTAAATGCCAGCTTGACTGTTGTTTTTAATCTGTAACACGGAGGGGGGGGACGGGGCTGAAGGGGACTTGTTGAGAAAGGAAGGGCTCCCTCCAGGGGTGCAGGCGAAGTGGCAGAAGGGGACTGGCCAGGAGTCCTCTGAGAGAGTCCGCGTGACATCTACCCTGAGAACTCTTGGTAGCCTTTATTCATTCACTGGTGTATTCATTCATTCTTCTCTTCCCTCATTCCTTCCCTCCCTCCCTCCCTTCCCTCCTTACTGCTGCTTACGAAGTGCTTATTACGTACCAAGAACTGTTCGGGGTGCTGAGGAATAAGGAAGTCAGTGAACAAATCAATTAAAACCCCCATTCTTATAACGCTTCCCTTTCAGTCACGGAGACACAAACAAGTATGTCAAGTAATCATAAATGTTAAGATGGAAAATAAAGTTGGATAAGACGGGAAGTCCTGCGGGCAGGGGCCAGGGGAGGCTGTTTCAGTAAACACAGACGGGGAAGGCCTCTCTGGACTTTTGAAGAGAGACCTGATTGACGTGAAAGGAAGAACCACAAGATTATGCAGAGAAGAGCTTTCTAGAGAGGAGGGAGAGAAAACGCCGAGATCCAGAGGGGAGGAATAAGGCCGGAGAAGCGAGCTTGTGAGGAACAGCAGGCTGGCCAGTGTGGCTGGGCAGAGCTGAGCAGGGCCACAGTGGGAGGCTATGAGGTCAGGGAGGTGATCAGAGGACAGAGCAGCGGGGCTTTGTGGGTCATTGGAGGCGTTAAGTAGGGCAGGAGTACGATACGGCATTCTGGTTGCATTCGGGTTGCCACCTGACGGGTAGAGTGTGACAGAGAAGGCAGAAGCAGAGAGATCAGTCAGGAGGCTGGTGTAATTGTCCAGGTGGAAGATTTGGGTGCCTGGGGCCAGGCTGGTCACGGTGGGCTCAAGTTCTCTGCAGCGGGACATTTGTTTCCAAGCTGATTTCTAGAAGTGAGATGGCTTGAGAAAAGGAAAGGGCTAAAAATCTTTTGCTAGATAATGCAAAAGGCGCTAAGGATGTAGAAAAGTGAAGGCTGTTATACTGGCACCTTCCCTCAGCTCACATCCTTCCTCCGTCTCACCTTAAAAGTGAAGGAACTTGTTCTAAGTCACTCAGGGAGCCGGGGATTTCGTTGACACTTACTGGGCATAAAGTTATGCCCAATCTTACAAAACTGTCTTGCTTACAAAGCTGTCTTGCTGACAGCTAATTTTCTACTTATAGGTTGATTTCAGCCATGAGATAATGTGCTTCTGAAAAGCCAGGGTCTTATCTTTCTAGTATCTACTATGGGACTTGAGGAAAAGTAAGTACACAATGAAAAGCTGATGAAGAAATAATTATTAACAATTAAAAAGGAGTAAATGAATGGACAAGTGTTGTTGGATGGATAGACAAATGGGCAGGTGGATGGAAGGATAGGAAGACAGATGGGTAATGCAAGGATGAATGGATGGAAAGGTGGGTAGGGGAATTCTTACATAAAAATATGGGGGAATGAATGAATGGATGTGCAGGTGAATGGGTGGATAAATGAATATCTCAATGAATGAGTGGATAAATATAAAGGAATGCATGCGGGAATAAGTGAATGAGTGAAAGGGTGGATGGACAGATGGATGATGACCAACAGCCAAATTTACACAGTTAACAAGTGATGACTATGACTGCTTAGCAAAGTAATTGGTTATTGAAGAATTTCCCATAAGATTGCTTTTTGTTTGTTTGTTTAGGATTCACTGAGGGTACAAACAATTAGGTTACAATGATTGCATTTGTTAGATAAAGTCCCTCTTATAATGGTGTCCTGCCCCCAAGAAGTGTGCCATACACTGTGACCTCCCACCCCATCCCGCCTCCCCCCTCCCTGCTCCCTCATTCCCCTACACCCCCCTTGTATTAGCTCATCTACTGCCTTCTTATTAGAATTGAGTACATTGGATTCTTGCTTCTCCATTCTTGTGATGCTTTACTGAGAAGAGTGTGTTCCATCTCCATCCAGGTTAATACAAAAGATGTAAAGTCTCCTTCTTTTTTAATGGCTGAATAGTATTCCATGGTGTACATATACCACAGCGTGTTAATCCAGTCCTGGGTTGGTGGGCATTTAGGTTGTTTCTACATCTTGGCAATTGTAAATTGAGCCATGAGAAACAGTCTAGTGCAAATGTCCTATGATAAAAGGATTTCTTTTCTGCTGGGTAGATGCCTAGTAATAGGATTGCAGGATCAAATGGGAGGTCTAATTTGAGTTCTTTGAGGATTCTCCGTACTTCCTTCCAAAAAGGTATCAGTTTGCAGTCCCACAAGCAGTGTAAAAGGCTTCCCTTCTCTCCACTCCTGCATTTGCAGCCTTGAGACTGTGATGTGGGCCATTCTCACTGGGGTTAGACGATGTCTCAGGGTGGTTCTTTATAGATCCTAGTTATTAAGCTTCTGTCTGATTCATAATATGCAAATATCTCTTCCCATTCTGTAGGGTGTCTGTTTGCTTTGGTTGTTGTTTCCTTAGCTGTACAGAAGCTTTTCAGTTTAATTAAGTCACGTTTCTTTATTTTTGTTGTTGTCACGATTGCCACGGGGGATTTTTCCTCAAAGAAAGTGCGGGGAAAAACACTTGAGGATATCAGCGTGGGGGAAGATTTTATGAAGATTCCTTTTACTATAGATCTCCTTGGATACATTAAACATTACACTTTAATTCGTACATCACTTGTGAGGAGCACACCGACTGTGATAAGTGAACCCAATTGCAGTTCAGTCCAGATCTCGGCGTTTAGTGAACTGTCAGAGTCCAACAGATAGTCATTTATGAAGGTGATAAATAAGAAGGAAAGGATTACAGGACTTGGGGCCAGATGTGATGCCCCATTACCAATATCTGCCACCCAAATCTAGACTAGAAAGACAGAATAGAATAGAATAGAATAGAATAGAATAGAATAGAATAGAATAGAATAGAATAGAATAGAATAGAATAGAATAGAATAGAATAGAATAGAATGACAGGAACCCTTTGGACCTAGACAGTCACTACCTAAAATTACCTCCTTCATAAAACACTTCCTCCTATTCACAGTATTTAAATTCCCAAGCAATCATCAGGGAAATAGAAAGCTCTCACCTGTCTCCATATGTAGTACATAGAGCCATGTTTCTAAAGGCAACAGAGATTAACGAGTCACTCCACTTTGGATCAATGTGTCACCAGACTTCTGTCCCAGCTTGTCTGTCAAGCCTCTTTGACCTGACCAGGAGCCTCCGGGTCTCCTGATCTCTCCCACCCCAGCCCCCAAAGGCCATCAGCTAAACAAACCACGTTGGGAGCCATCGTGCATCTTCCAAGGCAAACAAGCGTTGGCTCCAATGAGGTCAGTGGCAAGGAGGGTGAGGCCATTAAGCCAGAGTGTTTGCCTGACCCTGGCCTTCTGCTGCTGGTCTTGACAGACAGCAACTGGGGAAGGAATCTAACCTGCTTCCAGGAAGAAAAGAGCAAAAGCAAGTAAACTTAATGGAGCACCTGCTCTGTGCCAGGTATTACGTTAGGCTCTGGATAATATCCCATTTTATCCTGAGGCTGAGAGAGGTGGAGTTGCTTATCCAAGGTCATACAGCTAACCAGCAGCAGCAGAATGAGGGTTTGAAATTAGGTCTACCCTTTTTCCAAAGCCATTTTTAAGAATATATTGCAACCTATCAGTGAAAGGGTAAATAAGACCTGTCCTCCAATTTGGAATCCTCCTGATGGAAAGATTTAAATATGAATGACTTTCTCTGATCCAAATAAGAAATGAATTGAAGGAAGAGCTTTTCCATGACCCAGTGGTAAGGGAGAAAGGAAAAGTGATTATTTCTGAGCACCCCAATGGGCAAGGAACCCAAGCCCATTGCACCTCTACCCTCAAGGGGCTTTCAGTCTGATAAGAAAAAGAGCTACCAAGCAAAGACTTATGCAAATAAACCTGAAATCACAAATACTAAAAAGAAAGTTCAGTTGGCACTGCTGGTACACAGTGGGGGATCCTGGATATATGAGGGTTTCAGGGAGGGCTTCCAGGAGGAAGTGATATTACAATGAGATTAGAAATACAAGTAAGCATTGGTCAGGTAAAAGTAAGTAGAAAGATTATCTCAGGCAGAGAATGTGCAAAGTCCCTGTGGCACAAAACATCACTAGGCACTTGAAGCAATGAAAGGAGACCAGTGTGGGTGGAGGAGAGAGACTGAAAGGGCAGTTAAGTGAGGAAACACTGAGAGCTTTTTAGACCCAGATCATGCAGGGCCTGGCAGGCCATTAAAGTGGACACAGAGACTCATTGTCCAGGCTCCTCTTTAAGGAAAATGTGTTTAAGGCCCCCACTCACATAGCAAAGAGTGGCCTGGCCCAAGATTACACCCCTTCTCAGAGAGACCCACATCCAGTGACTGACTCAGGTGGAGATGTAAAGGTTTGTCCATCAGGCCAAAGAGGGACAACTCTGAAGGGTCCCTCTAGCTCCAGAGTTCTCCATGGGCTGGCTGGCCAATGCTGTTGTCACCTGCATCCCAGGCCAGCTTCTCCCTTCGCCTCCTCTCAGTGGGTGTGGTTGCCAAGAGCACACACGAGGCATTGCCCTGCACACTGGACTCCACCGCAGAGCCTGCTCCCAGGAGAGCTCATCAGGAGAGCGGCCACAGCAAGGAGCTCAGCTTTATCCTGAGAGCAATGAGACCCGAGGGAGGGTTTTAAGGCAACGGTGATGCTCAGCTTCCTTCCTGCTGTCCCCAGGTCTCCCCCCATCCAGCACCCGAGATCCTGTTGTCTTCCCCAAATAGGTGCCCAAAAGAAAGCGGTATCAGAGGGTACCCATCTCCCGACCTGGAGTAAGGCTGAAGGCCATCTATGTCATAAGTCCTCCCCCACTAGGAACCCTTGAGAAAGAGCCAAATATTGCAGAAGTATTAAAAAGATACTTACGAACGATGTTTCATGATATGAAAAATTCTTCAGGATCTATGTTTGACATAGTTTTTCATAATGCGACCTGAACTACAGAGTAACATGAAGAGGAGGTGAGAAATGCCCTAGAACATCACGAGTGGCTATGGGAGGCGTCACAGGGAGCCACAGTGCCTCCACCTCAAGCCATCCCCAAAGCAGATGTCCAAAGACACAAGATGCACCAAGTCAATGTATACCGTGAAGGTGCAGGATTAATATTCAATATGCACGAAATAGATGAATGAACAAGTGAGTGAATGAATGAACTGTTTTAACCTGGACAGTGACAAGGTGCCCTCTGCATTTTAGAGACAGGGCTAACCACACTCACTGTTCACCCAGGAAACCCTCCAACCCTACCCTTTGAAGGAATTTGCCCGTGGAGGGGTTCCATGGGTGAGTTCACATAGATCTTATTAGACAGAAAAGTCAGGTAAAATAACACCTGTGCTTCTGGTAAAAGATGAGACATCAGAGGTTACTGGTAGAAGGCCCTGAAGAATTTCTAGGATTCCCCATCTTTCCTGGTCTGCAGGTGCCAGACAGCGTGTGTTCATGACAGAAGGTGAAGGTAAAGTCCCAGCCAAGAACATCCATCTTTTCAGCCTTAGGCTCTAACCTGGGCTAAAAAGGCCATGGCAAGACTCATGTTGTGATTGATAGTGGGCAACCCAACTTGCTCATCTTGCAATCCAACACAAGTTTGATACAGTCATTGTCTCCAGGAAGTTCTTTTCTACATTCTTTCCCACCAAACACATGTGTGCCTGGCTCAGTGCTACTTATTTGGGAATAATGTGTAAGATCTGCTCCTTGCCGCCAGGCACCTCTGCAAACATAGAGCATTGTTTATGAAAAGATAACTTAAATCTGCCAAAGTCAGTGCAATTCATTTTTCAGACATTATCTCACAAATGATCTCTGAACACATGAAAAGCATAGAGTCATCATTCTATTTAGCTGAAAACACGATAAATATCATTAATTTTTCAGACATTATCTCATAATTGATCTCTAAATGCACATAGGAGAGTAAAGCCACCACTCCAAGTTAGATGAAGTAGAGACGCAGAATCGTTTGGTGCTCAGTACGTGCTCAATAATTACTGAATGAATTACAGAATCAATCATCAAGGGCAGAGACAGATTATTCGTTCACTCAACTCACTTCTTTTCACTCTTGGGCACACAGCCAGACAGTATGTGCCAGATTCTCTGGCCATTGGGGGTAGCCACATGACAGAGTCTAGGTCAACGGGACGTGACACAAGTGGTAAGTGCCCCATGAACACTGCCCATGAATCCTGCTGCTCGCTAAGTGGAGAAACTGAGGCCTCAGAGGAGGGCTGAGCCACATGAAGGAAGGACCCTGGGTCTCTTAGTGACCACAGAGATGATGTCCCATACCCATGTGTGTGTACTGGGCATGTATTGTTTTGTGTATGTTGTGTTGGGGGGGGCTGTTCTCACACACAAATGATCGTCCTCTAGTGTGAGATGGATACACTTCCGCTGCGTGGCGCCGCTCTGTGTCTGCACTGTTTATTAAAGCAGTACATTTCCCCTGCCTTATCCCACCCAAAGCACCCCTTACTGGTGACTTTCAGACCCAACACTGGCCCTGACAGCACCCCCATGTGCACCTGTCCTCTGCTTCTTCATTTTCCACCTAGACTAATGTCCCCAATGTCAGTCATTCCTGCACCACCATCCTGATGGCGTGTCACCCCCGTGCTGCTTTTGCTTTCATGCTTCCTGACTTTCCTTGCACCAATACACTTTGTTGTTAAAGGCAGAAAGGCTACAGTAAACTTTTTGTTGCTCCAGTAATGGAAATCTGGGATCCTTTATATAGAAAGTCGCCTCAAAAATAAAGCCAAAGAATACAAAGCACTGTTACTAAGTTCCAGTAGGGTACTTCTGACAAGGGCCCTCTCTTTAGCAGGTGGTGAGGGAAGGGGAGAGCAGAGAGAGGGAAGGAAGGAGGCTGGTGGGGGGTCACGGTGTGACACACACCTTTTGGGGGTGGGACACAATTATAAGAGGACTTTACCTAACAAATGCAATCAGTGTAACCTGGTTCTTTGTACCCTCAATGAATCCTCAACAATAAAGAAAAAAGCGCCTGTAGCTCATCGAGTAGGGTGCCGGCCCCATATACTGAAGGTGGCGGGTTCCAACCTGGCCTCGGCTGAACTGCAAAAACAGAAAAATAGCCGGGTGTTGCAGCGGGCACCTGTAGTCCCAGCTACTCGGAGGCTGAGGCAAGAGAATCGCCTAAGCCCAGGAGATGGAGGTTGCTGTGAGCTATGTAACGCCAAGGCGCTCTACTGAGGGCGATAAAATGAGACTCTGGCTCTACAAAAGAAAAAAAAAAAAGGAACATGTTATTTCAAGGTGTGGTTTGATGTTCTAGAATGTCCTGTCCTTGTACCTTATATAGTCTCCAATGTAAGGAAACCGTGTTCTGGAAGGTCACTAAGATGGTCAGATTCTGGACTCTAATGTGTTCTTAGAATCAATGACATGTGCAGAGTCTTGGCATTTCTGTTTTCACCCTGTGCTTTCCCTGCCCCGCCCCTCGGGGTCTCTGGCCATGGCGTGCAAGTTTGCCGACTCTTCTCCTTCTTAGGTAAAAAACCAGAAACAATTTCCCCAAGTGCTCCGAGGCAAAATCAGCCCTGCTCATTCTCTGCACAGCCTCCATTTATCTGCCCCAGAGTCCTTCTCTCCACACCTTCCTTGTGCCTGGTCTGTGCCACCAAGGAAACTGGAACTCAGGGAGCATAAAAGATACTTTGCTCCAGTTCCTAGAGTCAGATAGTCACCTCTCCTCTGAGTGCATGTCATCTCAGGAGGGGAAAGAAGCACACAGCAAAACCCCCAGGTACCACCCAGGGAAGACAGGGGCGTTGGGACTGTGTGTGTGTGTGTGTGTATTGGACATGTGTTGTCTTGTGTATGTTGTGTTGTGTGTGTTGTGTGTGTGTGAGGGGGAATGTTCTCAAATACACCTTCCAAGCTCCTTAACTAGTAGTTTTTATTAGTTATTATTATTTGTGTTGTTGCAGTTTTGGGCCAGGGCTGGGTTTGAACCCGCCACCTCTGGTATATGGGGCCGGCACCCTACTCCTTGAGCCACAGGTGCTGCCCTAGTTATTATCTTAATGACTTTGAAATGTGACCTGCACAGAATGGGATATACAGTTATAAAAGATTGCTGAAGTCCAGCACTATTTATAACAAAATAAAAATATTTATTTATTTTTTATTTTTATTAAATCATAGCTGTGTACATTAGTGCAATCATGAGGCACAATGTGCTGACATCATATACAATCTGAAATATTTCTTTTTTTTTTTTAACATGTATTTTATTATTCTTCATTACATTATTCCCCCCCACCCCCTAGTGGTAAGACAGAATTTATTTACAGAAAACACTAAAGCTCCTGGTAAAGGGAGAGAATTCTAGTGGGGAGAGAGAAGCTCTCTCCGTTTCTCTCCTGGTCTTTCCCCATCTCCTCCTTTAGGCCTTTAGTCTCAGAGTACATATAGGTGTATGGGTTCCTTGGCCAGGAAACGAATGAATACAGTCCCTTCCGCCGGGGGCAAGGTGAATGAATGTATCAATGAAGGGATACAGTCCTTTCATGGAATTGAGGCCTAGGAAATTCACAAGAAATTGACCTAGGCTTAGGAGATGGGGGTTCCACATTTAGTCCTAAGTGTGAAG
>CAUYON010071365.1:0-17728 GCA_963573935.1 Arctocebus calabarensis
CTATTCAACAAATGGTGCTGGGAAACCTGGCTGGCGACCTGTAGAAGACTGAAATTGAACCCACACCTTTCACCATTAACGAAGATAGACTCACACTGGATTAAAGATTTAAACATAAGACATGAAACTATAAAAATTCTAGAATAAAGTGCGGGGAACACTCTTGAAAGTATTGGCCTGGGTGAATAGTTCATGAGGAAGACCCACAAAGCAATGGAAGCAGTATCAAAAATACACTACTGGGATCTGATGAAACTAAAAAGCTTCTGCACCGCCAAAAACATAGTAAATATCGCTAACAGACAGCCCTCAGAATGGGAAAAAATATTTGCAAGTTATGCCTCTGACAAAGGCTTAACAACCAGAATACATAGAGAACTCTAACGTATTTGCAAGAAAAGAATAAGAGACCCCATCTCAGGATGGGCAAAAGATCTGAAAAGAAACTTATCTAAAGAAGACAAGCACAAGGCCTTCAAACACATGAAGAAATGCTCATTACCCTTAATCATCAGAGAAAGGCAAATCAAAACTACCTTGAGATATCATCTAACTCCAGTAATATTAGCCCACATGATGAAATCCTCAAACCAGAGATGTTGGTGTGGATGTGGAGAAAAGGGAATACTTCTACATTGCTGGTGGGAATGCAAACTAATATGTCCATTTTGGAAAGATGTTGGGAGAATACTCAAAGACCTAAAAATACACTTTCTATTTGACCCTATAATTCCTTTACTGGGTATATACCCAGATGACCAAAAATCACAGAACAACAAAGATATCTGTACCAGATTGTTCATTGCAGCCCAATTCATAATTGCTAAGTCATGGAAGAAGCCCATGAGCCCATTGATCCACGAATGGATTAATAAACTGTGGTACCTGTATACCATGGAATATTATGCAGCCTTAAAGAAAGAAGGTGACTTTTCCTCTTTCATATTTACATGGATGGAGCTGGAACATGTTCTCCTTAGCAAAGTATCTCTAGAATGGAAGAAAAAGTATCCAATGTATGAACCCCTAATATGAGGCAAATTCTTTATCACTCAAGTGAAGGCCAAAACCCATTTATTGCACAGGAAGACGGAGAAAGGGGAGAGGGAGGGGGGGAGATAGGACAAAGGGTGAGATCACATGTATGGTACATATTTGAAGGGTCAGGAGAAAACTTCTAAATACAGATCAAAAATATGTTCACATAGTAATTGAGAAAATCTCATGAATGTTATGTCAATCAGGTTGATAAAAATATCTCAGATTGCATGTTAAGCCCGCACACTGTACCCCATGATTGAACTAATGTACACAGCTATGATTCAATAATAATAATAAAAAAGAATATACAATCATATTTTAAAACTGCCACAGGAGTGGCGCCTGTGGCTCAGTGGGTAGGGCGCTGGCCCCAAATACCGAGGGTGCCGGGTTCAAACCCGACCCTGGCCAAACTGCAACAAAAAAATAGCTGGTCATTATGGCAGGTGCCTGTAGTCCCTGCTACTCGGGAGTCTGAAGCAAGAGAATCGGCTGAGCTCAGGAGTTGGTGGTTGCTGTGAGCTGTGTGATGCCACGGCACTCTACTGAGGGCAATAAAGTGAGACTCTGTCTCTACAAAACAACAACAACAACAAAAACTACCACAGTTAAATAATAAAAATTATTTATACTCAGTGGAGTGGCTCCCTGTGTGCAGTCTATACATTAGGTGCTTTTCCTACCTTAACTTTTCTAACTCTCCTAACACTCTCTGAGCGTGATACTAATATTACCTTCATGTTCTGTATCAAGAGTTTATGTAATAATGTCAACCTTCCATTTGGTCCTACAATTCTATTAGTAAATATCAACGCAAAGGAACAAAAATCATTTTATCACAAGCACGGACACCAGAATGTTTATTACAGCTCAAGTCACAATTGCCGAGATGTGGAAACCATCCAAGTGTCCAACGACCCATGAATGGATTAACAAGCTGCGGTGGAGGTATCCCATTCAGCTATAAGAAAAGATGGAGGCTTTACACCTTTTGTATTTGCTTGGAGGGAGCTGAAACACATTCTTCCTAGTGAAGTATCTCATAAATTGAAAAATAATGTGTCCAATGTACTCAATATTAATATGAAACCAATGTACAAACAACTGTATATTCACAGGCAAGAAAAAACACAAGAATATTAGAGCAAGGGGGAAGGGAGGGAAGGGAGAGGGGATGAAGGAGGAGGGAAGATGATTAGTGGGATCTCACCAAAGTGCACAATGTGAGGGTGTTCAGCAGGCCCCCCAGGTGAAGGGCTCCTCTACAATTTGAACTTGACCTTAGAACTGAAAGCAATGTAACCTAAAAAATTGTGCCTTCATATTAATCTGAAATTTTAAAAAAAGTGTTTACATAATTTGCCCATAATCACACTTTCAGTGACCGGAGAGTAACCCTATCAGAAAGTTGGGTTTCAGAGACTTTGACCTGAATTATGTGCTGCCTTTAAGGCAGATGTGACCATGACCAGTATTATACTACTATAAAAATAAATAATTTAACAATAAATTCTTATATAGTCAAGTATTTTAATAGAACATATGGTCTTTTTTTCTCTTCAATCTGTTAATTAAAATAATTTTCTTAGAAGCATTAGCCAGGTATCTACAAATAATTTCTTTTGGTTAAATTACTATCCAGCAATGTAACCATGTTACAGGTGACTAAAAGACAATACCATTTCTAAATGAAATACATTATTAATGTAGGCCAACTGTATATTTTTCTAGCTGAAACTTTATATCAATTCATAGTTGTTAAATGTACTCTGGTGAAATCATCTGAATGGGACAGAGAATAAACTAAGAATGGTGTGTTGGAAAGTAGAGCTTCACACGAAAACATGGGAAGATGAAGGCCACAGAGTAAATCTATGGGATTGTACATATCTGCACTATTTTAAATTGTGACTCAGACGTTCTATGAACTGTGTGAGTTGTGGTCACCTTAAAGACCCAGTCTACAAAAATACCTAGCCAACTGAACATCCATGTAGATTAATAAAGAACAGATATAAATATATCACTCAAAAAACACTTAGATTAGTGAATTAGATGTCAATTAAGTTACAGTAACAAGACTCTCAAAGGTTGACAGCCAGTGTATCTGGGAAACAGAGACATTGTGATGTAAGTCAACAGACAATATCAAATCAGTGCAATGAGACAAGACAAAGGGATTCAAAATGAGTTGACAAAGTAGTGCAAATGTCTGGTCATAGACATAAAGAAATGGCCTAGAAAACTGAACGGTAAAGCTTTTCTGAATCCTTGTAAAAGGAAAACTGGAAATTAAAAACATAACTACATGTATATTAATATATATTAATTTATATTAATACATGTATATTATTATATATTAATTTATATTAATATATATTATTAATAATATACATTATATTAATACATCATATTAATATATGTATATTAATTTCATTTCTAAATGAAACAAAACATGTAGCTTTGGAAATTTACTTAGTAATATTAATAGTTAATATCTATTATTACTCACTGTGTCCCAGACATTTTTTGAGAATTTTATCTACATTAGCTCATTTATGCACCTCCCTCCTAACAAATAAATAAGATATAAACACAATCCCCATTATTTGGCTGGAGAAATTGGGGCACAGAGAAGTAACTTGCTTAAGGTCAATGGCTAATTAATGTCTGAGCCAGTATTTGAAACCAAGGACTTTAACTTTTGAAAGGTTTTCTTGAGAACATTGCTATTTCAAGTCGTAAGAAAATTTTGTTTATGAGTTTCTCTAAACTCAGTTTATAGCAACTTCATTCTCATGCATTTACTTTTGTTAGTCTTATATTTAAAAGGCTAATAAAATATTGCTTTTAAAGAGTGAACTTTGATGTAGATGTTCTCTACAGTTTAAATCAGTATTAACTGTGTGATCTGAAAGAGATTAACTTTCTCTATTTGATTCCCAGGAATAGGCATCTATTAAGGAGAAAATGGGGTTAAGTCCCACATAAGCTGAACAATATACACACACTTGTTTAATCAAGTCCCATCATTCGTACATGTGAAAAAGATAATATTCTCTTCATGTGGTTTCTTGCAAGAGTCAGTGAGAGGTAGACAAATGTACACATTGTCTGAAAGCCTGGAGGGATTTAAGAAATATTATTTTCCTCCACAACAGAAATATTTTCTTGATAAAAGCAATTTGATAAATTAAGAATTGATAGTAAAAAAGTATTTTCTTAAAGCAAATTAACTTAAATCTAAGAAACCCCAATGCATCCTCTATTTCAAATATGTAATTTCTACATATTATAGAATATAGTTAATGGCCAACCATTTTTTGTTGCAATGGGAAAAACAAACTAGTAAGTTAATTATATCTCTACCTTGTTTTCCAATGATTCTTAGCGTTGAGAAAAATCTTCTGTCATTATATGATTCATCATCAATTCACATTAAAATATCTAATTATTCTTCCTAATAAGCATTAGTTAAATTTTATAATATGGTGTTTCTAATAACAGTGAAAGTAGCATGATACAGTTCTACTTTTTGTGATGGAATACCCATGAGAAAATTCTGTACAAAGTGTTCATGTCATTTATTCATATGAATTGTTATTTATTTAATTAGAATAACATTTCTTAATTGTGTGATATGAAGGGGATTAACTTCCTGTATTTGATTCCCATCAATAGTCATCTATTAAGGAGAAAACAGGGACAAGTGCCACTTAAGCTGAACAATATACACACATTTGTACATGTGAAAACTAAGATAATATCCATCTTATGTGACCTCCAAATTCAGGAGCCATCCCTTTCATTATTCTGTAATTCTACTGACTTACTGAATTGATGTATTTACCCCGATCATGTAGTGTGTTTGACTTTTCTACTACTGGTATTTAATACATTTGTATTATTCTTTCAAAATTTCTTATTTTTCTACCTAAAAATAGAAAACAAAAGGAAAGAGATTGCGTTTTGTGTAATTTTACCCACCACAGTGCTATTCATAGACTAGACAATCACAAGACGGTCTTAAAGTAGTAGCATAGTTTGAAAATACCCATATGACAAGCATGGATTTTTTATTGCTTTACTTTAATTCTCAGATACCTACCTCTCATCACATTCTTAGCTATTTCCTCCTTATCTTTATCCTATAATCTCTTTCCATTTCTTCATAGCTTTGTGTTAGAAATGGGGTAGGACAGCTAGGTCTCGTTAAAATTATCCTTGTGTAGAAAGACTTAAAGAATGTTCAATGCCCCACCAGAGGTAAGTTATTTCTAAATAGGTCTGTTGGAAGTAAACTTTATATTTTATTCATCCATTCATGCCCTATGGTGTGTTAAGTAGCAGGTTATAAAGCAAATTCCTTAATTAGAAAGACAGCACACATTAAATCATTTTCAACTGTTATTGCTTTATTATGAATTGGGATATATAATTATCAGGCCAATAATTTAATGAGGCTTTGATAATATGAAGCAAATTAGGAGTGGCATTTAACAATGAGAAATCAGCAGGACAAGGTGCAGAGTATGAGACTCATTCTAAATGGGGAGATTTTAGGTTTCAGCAAAAGAAAGGTGGAAAAAATGAGAGGGAAGATGGGGCTTCTGGTTGCCTTTGATTAGGGATCAAAGTAAAACCACTTAGGGCACCTTTTAACAGACATCTGCCCCTTCCTCTACTAGATATGGAATGAATCCATCTCAAGGGAGACCAAGCAGCTTACTGTGTAAATGTCTTTCCCATAGGTTACATTGTGTAGCCAGAGCTGGGAATCCTTCCCTTAGCTGAAGATTTTCCACAAGGGATCAAAAGAGGTTTTTGCCTACTTCACAATATTTGTCTAGAATCTTCCCTAGGTAGGGTAGGTCACTGCAATTTTTTTCCCTAAAATGTCTGAGACATTTCTTGTTATACATACTTAGTAAAACAAAATAGAGATTGTGTAATATAAGACTGGCACATGACATGGTATATTCTACATATTCAAAGAATTATTTTTCAAACTCTTCATTCATTTCTTGTTTGTGATAATTCTACTGTCACCGATATTCTTGATAGTTGAATAATAATAAATATTTGCAGAGTTTACTGTCTTAAATCAATATTTGTATGTATCACATTCAGACAAAATGCAACAAAATTTTTAAGAAGTCTTTTTATAATTTATATTATGAAGGCTTTTGTTTTCATATTTTTAAATTTTTGAACAATAAATCAAAGTACATCAAAGAAAACATAAAAATGCAATCTAGAGTCAACAAAATGAATTAATAAGACTAATTCCATCCTGCCACAAGCACAGACAATGCAATATGCAATACGTGTCTTAAGTTTGGATATGAAAATATATGGTGTAGCTTGAAAATTAGAAAGAGAATATTCAATATGTCATAAATTCTTGTTACAATCACATATATAAAGAGATATGGGAAAGGAGAATGAGTGAAAAATAAAGATAACAGAGCTCACTATTCATCTCTTCTTCATCTGTATCTCATTTCCTGGAACTCTTTAAAGACAGACTGTTAATGAATTCCAGAATCAATTTATCAAGATAATTTGGCCATAAAGAGTGCTTATTTATTTTAGAAGCTTAGTTTTCCAAGTAAGTTGTGGACACACATAAGTAGTGTGTCAGAATTCTGCAGGTAGGACACATTGCTTTATTTGAAAGAGTATCCTTGTGTTCCCTGTGAAATGTGCTTCTCATTTTTATTTTGTCCCAAATAATAGTATTAGAACAATTCACATAGCTCTGAACTTGAGATAGCTTTCTCATAGTGGATATAGTTTAAGAACATAGAATTAATTTCATATGTCTTCTAAGGATAATCTGTGTTTTGACATTTACTTAACTCTATCTACATTAATTTCAGACATTCTAATAGAGTGTTGTGCAGGATAGATGTGATGCTAGCCATACACAGGCTCTTAAATATTTTATTACTCAAATTAAAATAAACAAGAAGAAACAAGTATAATTTCTTTTAATAAAATATTTATTTTAACCATTTAGCCAGAATGTAAATCATTTCAGTATGTTATCAATAGAAAGTTATTAATAGCACACTTGAATTCTAGTTTTCAAACTAGGTCAATGAATTCAATGTGCACTTTATACTCACAGCACATACTAAATCAGAATAGCCAGTTTCAATGCTCAGTAGCTACATGTGGCTAAGTGGCTCTGATACTGTTCAGGGCAGTTCAGTTCTAATCTCCTTAATATTTCCCTATATAATTCAGATACAGATATCATAAAAGTGAGATTGTAGATCTCATTACTCAGATACTAAGAAGTTCATTCTATTTTCTTCAAATCATCTCAGTAAAATTCTCTGATTGATATGTCTTATTATCATGCATTACCTGAGTATAGGTTGCTTAATTAATAAAATAAAGGTAGATGAATAGCCATTGAGTATCTGCAAACAACAGATTAAGATACAGAATGCACATTTTTAAAGGGTGGGACCACACCTATGGAGTATATTGCAAGGGTACAAGTCAAGTATTGAACACAAAGGTCTTAAAAACTGTGATTAAGTAAATGAGGTGAAAGCTGTTAATTAGTGGGATGTAAACACTCCAACTTATACAAATAATCAACACATTGAATCCCACAAAGGCGTAAATGTATTCATGATCTATGTATAGATGACTTAATAAAAAAGCTTTAAAAATAACTTTAAAATAATGTTTAAGTAAACTTTTAACCCAATTGATGCAGGTATTGGAAGAGATGGTAATGTGGCGTAGATGTGCTCCTGAACTGATGAGGATAATGAGGACAGTGACGAGGACTGTAATTTTATAGCAATGAATAAGTGCCTCCTCTGATACGGGATATAACAGCCTCATAGAATGCAGAAAGTCTCCCCTAATGCTCCTCAACCCCTTGTCCTCCATCATAGCCAACTATCATCTATAGACCTGGAAAAATTGCAGAGCAGATCAACTGACATTGTAGAATTAAGGCTGCGCCCTGAAACCACTCTGTACTGTCATAGAAAGTAATTCTGTCCAAAACATGCCAATGTCTAGTCAAATACTATTGTATAGAGTATGTATGACCTTTTAAAAATGTGAGAGTGCTAATAAGTATTATTACTTACTAATTATTAGTAGTGCAACCTCCCATTTTTGTGTGTGTTGCCTCCCTGTGGAATGCTGTTCACTCCCACCTAAAGGACCAGAATGTCTTTCCCAGTGTTGTCACTGCTGTAGGATATCGAACAACTGTACGTCTATACTGTAATTTTTACCTAAGGGTATTCAACTATATCCTAGGGTTTTCCTTTAGTTACTTTGAAGAAATTAGTCATTGACAAATGGTGAGATCCTCTTATAGGAGAACAAAGTAATATATAGGCCAGCTGTTGAGTTTACAGATTAAAAGCAGATATTTGATAAACAATGTGATCAAGGGCAATGCAAGAACAATTATCTAAAAATGTTTTTTTTTTTTAGTACTTCTGGAGAGGCCGTAAAGCTAATGTGATTAGACCCTAATATATAATTGTGTAGACATATTTAGAAGAAAAATAACTAAATCTTTTAAAAAATTATCACCTTCAACTCAGAGATGAGAAATTTTTCTTTCACTTCATGTGATGATGCTTGCACGCTAAAATATTTTTATTAATATCACTCTTTTATCTAGATAAAAGAAGTATGTTTCAATTCTGACTTTAGAAAGATTTCAGAATTTTACTTCTCCAATTTATAATAGTAATAATGTAAAAACACATAATAGTAATAATCTAAAAACACAATGTTTTCAAGTTTTTAAGAATATATTCTTGGGACGGCACCTCTGGCTCAGTGAGTAGGGTGGCAGCCCCATATAGCAATGGTAGTGGGTTCAAACATGACCCCGCCAAACTGCAACAAAAAACAGCCGGGTGTTATGGCGGGTACCTGTAGTCCCAGCTACTCAGGAGGTTGAGGCAAGAGAATCATCTAAGCCCAGATGAAGGTTGCTTTGAGCTGTGACGCCATGGCACTCTACCGAAGGCGACAAAATGAGACTCTGTCTCTAAAAAAAAAAAAAAAAGAAGAAGAAGAAGAATATATTCTTATTGGTAAGAATTGTGTCTAGCATTTTAATTCTAAATTATAGTCCTAGCTAGTATGATACTTTCTCATTGAATGTAGATTTATAGTGTTTTCTACTAATGCCAAGAGATGGGTTTGGAATTGTGATACAATAAAAAGCAGAAAACAGTTTATGCCCTGAAAAGGTTAAAAGAACACATGCAAAGGTCATTATAATACAATTCGTAAAACCATGGTTGAGCCTTTACTTCCTGACACACACCTTCCTCAGTGTGTATAAACATTATATTAGTTATTGCTAAAGATAACACCTTAGATGAGCACTGTATTCCTATAGCATAAGAGGAAACTAAAGTGTTCAGTAATGTCAAATACATTTTCAAAGGGAAAGTACTTGATAAAGTTATGCTTTAAACCCAGATTTGATCCTGAAATCTATGTTTATAATAGCCATAGTGAAAATAATCCTTACTTTTAAAACTTTCTAAATGCAAAAAGCTTTATACAAATGACATACATTACATTGAGTAAGAATATCGTGAAGTGAATCCTTAATTTTGTCCCCTTTTAAGGAATGCTGCAGTGATATGAAAAATGAGTTGAATCTTAAATGATGAGCAGATAATTTCTGAGAAGGAAGATGGATTGGACATTCCTGAGAGTTATGTATAGAGACACAGAAGCTTGCTTAGAAATGAGAATCATTCTACTGTGACTAAAGAGTATAGTGTATGAGAACACAACTCTGATGGCAAAAAAGAATGGACCAGAACAGTGAAATAAGAGGAAAGGAAGACTACAGTAGACTAAGTCAGTGCTGGTGGGAAGGAATAGAAAGAGAATGTGTAAGAGACAAGCAAGAAGTAGTCCAATATTTGGAATACTTCAAGACATTCCAATGAAGATGTACAGGAACCTGCTGGAATAGAAGTCTGGATATCAGGAGGAAGGTAGAATAGGAAATCCTATTTGGGAGTCATAGCATGTAGAAATGATTTAAGAGGCTCAGAGATATAATGGAGAGTAATAAAAGTGCTGAAATTGTTTTTCACAAGTTGATAACTAGGTTATGGATCAACTCACTAAAAATTTATTGTTTTAAATTCAGAAGCTGAAGCCACATTGAAAGATGAATCATAATATAGCATGAAATGACGATTCATACTCTACATGTATTCTTGATCATAGAAATTTAGGGTTTACAGGAAAAGAATCATTAGCACTCCATTTTAGTATAATTGAAGATTTATTTTGCTTATAAATATTACTACTTATAAAATATAATTTATGTAAATAGTAATATTTTCTGTGCCTCAAAAATAAATTTTAAATTAAAAATGGTCTCAATTTTTTGTGTATAAATATCAAGAAATATATTTACACATAAATAAGCCATACCTGTAATATACTTAAGAAACATAAAGTTAAAATTATACACATGTTGTTATGCTGTTCGAAACAAAAACATCCTCTGCCACAACCATAGCAATATGCTCTCCCAAATGTCTTTCTACAGTGATGGATGACATATGTCTCTTCTATTCCGCATCTGCGCTGGGAAATTATAATTGGATATTTCCTACAATTGTAGTTGTAAATCAAGACTTAATGCTTGCTATAAGTATAATAATATGTATAATCTCATCAGTTACTGTATTATAAAGAATTTTAGTTTTTAAATGCTTTTCTTCCTAAGGTCTGCTCTCTCCCTTTTGGAATTTGTGTAGGAAGAGGGCCTATTATAAAAAGAGAAGAAAACTCAAATTTAATTACCATACTCAACCACCTTCTAAATTTCTTGTAAGAGTATGCATCTTACTAAAGGTAAATTGGTACTTTCTTTTGACTTGATGGAAATATGACTTATAATCCTGAATGTCATACATAGTTTTCATTAAAAGTCTTCTTTTATTTAAATGGGTGTTGAAGAATTGTTCTGAAATAATTATGCGACTGAGTATGTATCTAATGGAAATTGAGCAATCAGAAATCACAGGTTCATAAACTACATGGAAGTAGAAAATTTAAAGCATATCTACAGATATCAAATTTTGGGTAGGATTTTGGGTGGGAAATAGCATACTGATAATAAGCAGTTCTATGATTTAAATCATTCATATTTAATCACTTTGACTTTGGCTCATTACAACTGACATTCTAAATATTTTAGTACAAGTGGAAATTCTGACTCTCAGAACTTTTCCCAGATTTTTATACGCAGAAAATTGAACAATGCTGACACAAAAGCAGTACAGAATACGTTAATGAAAACATTTTCTAATCTTTCCAACATTAAGAAACAAATATTTTCAATGCTCAATATAGTTTTTAAACCAAATATTGCATATTAATTTTTAGCCTAAATGAGGTTTATATACTATAGAATGTGTTTTCCATATAGAAATTAAAATCAAATGACAAACATTAATTTTCTTTGTTAAAAGTCATATATAAATATAACTATAATTTATGAACACTGAGCTGTACTTCAAGACAGCATATTTCTCACAACTGTCTGTGACTATCTATATTTTGGACATGAATGATATAATTTAATGCAAATTGCCTTATTATTGAAAGGAAATGCAGAAGCTCTTTACAACATGTGGAAAATATCCCACTATATATGAGATGAAATGCATTTTGCTTAATTTTTCTTGCTCTGTAACATTTTTGTCTGACTATTCCCTCCAGGGAATTTCATAGATATTTTGAAATTGATGTCTACAAATATGAGGCTTTGCCAAGATGTATAAAAACAACAAAGAGCAAAAGTAAAAAACAAAACCAAGTTTCCTACTGGTTCTTTGTTAACTCCTTGGTGTGGTGGGAATATTGTACCATCAGAGGCACTAATCTCACCTCTAATCTTAAAGCTGAGTCATTTGCATGATGAGATCAACAGTCTGAATAAGAAGTTTCATTAATGGGTTATCTGAGTAAACAGCTCTGCTCCCCATACTAAGTAAACTCATCCCCACTTGATGGCCACAAAATTTTCAGACCATTGCAGCTCAGACTCAAGGTTCAGGATCTTTTTCCTTAAGTAAATCAAGTGCTATTTATTACATCTCTCAATTGTGTCAGTCACAATTTGGACAGAGTTTAGCCTAGTAGTTTTTGTAATTTAGCTTGGCATGAGGTCACTTGCTGGAAATGAACATGCAAAGGCTTGTCTGGAGAGTCCAAAATAGCTTCAATCATACTGACACCTCAGCTGTGATAGTGCAAAGTCTGGACTCACTGGAAACTGACATATGTGTTACAAAAAAAAAAAAAAAAAGGACAAACAAACATCTAATTGAAAGGTCGTTAGACTAGGGTGGCTCCAGCACTACGTGAGTTTCTACATAAACAAACCAAAGACCACTGTATCATAAACAGTAAGTCTAAACTAGAAACTACACCAATAAGAAAACACTAGTCTCTATGTAGGAACTTTCCACGCAAACTGATGAAAATTGCTCTTCGTCTTGCCTATGAAAAATACGTAAGCTTTCTCTGTTGCCCCTCTCAGTGGAATGTTAGCCCCTTGTGTTCTGCCCTAGTTGATGAATAGCTAAATGTTCAAACAAACTCTTTACAATTTACATGTTCTTAAGTTTTTCTTTTATCAGTGGCATGCCTACTCATTACCTTTCCAGCATGCTGTTCTCAGAATACTCAGCATTGTCATATATTAGCCATGACTCCTACAGAGAGGTTCCAAAAGGTAGTCAGGGGTCCCAGAAACTGGTATGGTATCATGACTACTATTTTTGTTTGTTTGTTTGTTTGTTTTGGTAAAAATAGAGTTCACTCAGATTAGACATGAGTGCCAAAGAGTTTTATGGACATTTGTAATCAGACACAAATTTTGTATAATACAATTTGATTAATTAGATAGCCAAAACAATCTTCACTCCTGTCCATCAAAAGAAAATCCTGGCTGCAGGTCCTTCAAGAAACACAGGCTAGATTAACTCATGTGATGGAGCTGGTAAGGTTTCCTTCAGCACCAGTTAGGGCTGGGTTGCTCTTCTGGCTTTGTCATTTGCCAGTTCTTTAATTTAGAAAGTTGCCTAACATTTCACTCATTTTCTTATCTGCAAAATGATGGCAGTAAAACCTATATTGCAAGATATTTATGTTAGTCATAATGATCTGTATTAAGACAAAACAATGCCTTGAACCTGGTGTACAATTACAGGCTTGTCACAATTATAGTACTTGAACTATTGGTATTATCGTTAGTAAAACTTTAGGCAATTCAATGTAGAAGTGTAGCTATAAGAGAGGAAAACACCACGGAAAACAATAAAATCAGTTTTACGGAATAATTGAATGTCAACTATCAAATCTACCATTCTAGTCTGTGGCAAAAAGTATACTAGAGTATGTCATTCAGTACTGAATAATAGATACATTTAAGAATTAACAGTTTGTGAAATTTTAAAGGTGTTAAAAATTAGACTAATTTAGAAGCTTCTGTTTGGTGATAAAATGATGCATTTAAGTTATTTTGAAAAATAGATAAATATGTAAAGGTGGAACTATTTTGAAAGTACCATTTTATTATGAGGTAGGTATTGAAGAAGAGAGATTGATTAAACTTTCCTCTTACAACCAAGATAAACCATTGCTTAAAACACACACATAAAAACAGATCAATATAATCCTTTCGATCATTCAAACTCTAATATTAAACTTTCTCAGAAGTTTTAAACCACTTTCTAAACTTAATTTATGTACAAAATAGTTTGAGTCCTACTTAACCCTAAGGTAATGTTAATTCATTCTGCCAAGAGCAAATGTAGTGCACCCCAAAGTAATTGTCATGAAAAGCCACTTCCTCTGATTAAACTGTGTTTTCACGGAAATCTACTTTATTGGAAAACAATATTCTAAGAAATGGCCTAAATGTTCCTTTTGCTAACGCGACTTAAATGCTATTGGTCCTGAAGGAAAAACTTAAAGAGATATAAAAAGTTAATTAGACATGGCACATGCAAACAATTATGATTACTTAATTAGCAGTATCCCTTACATTGGCACAACATGTAACCTAATATGGAGCTTAATGGCTTTGTTATTAATCAGTTCTTAATGTAAATAGTTTGAACGCTCTTGTTGCTTTGTTATGTGCATTATAAATAATCCCTGTGGGAATCACAACTTTATTTCATTAAAACTCCTGGCTGCTGCTAATTGCTGCTAGAAAAACATGCACAAATTAATTGTTTTCAAAGGCAATGATGTAAATTTATAGGCTTCTGTGTTGACTGCTGGCGTCTGCCACGTCGTAGATCATTCTTTCCCACTGTGATAGTGTACAGTAGTAGGCCATGCTGACTTGTTTTAAATCAATAACACTTAGTTAGTTACTATTGCAGAGATTAAAAAGAAAGGAAGGGATTGGTTAAAAATACTGTTTTATTATGCCCACTGGGACACACTATAAATTTAGATATGGTCAATTAATTTGTAAGTTTTAATGAATTTTCTTGTGTAAAACGAACATTAGTCTTTAGAAAGGATGATTGATGAACATTATCTTGGTGAATATTTTTAAAGAGATATACAGACATTTTTTTAAAAATAAATCACACAAATATAGTTCTGCTTGTTGACATCTCCTCACTAATCTTTTATTGTTACAAATGGCCTGTCCAGGGTGTACCACATGAGATGAATTTAAAACCTCAAATACTACAAGGCTGAGCTGAAAGGGAAATATTTGATCTGAATAAACCACACTGGGTTTCAAATGCAGATTGATACCCACGGGAAGAAACCTGTTTATATTTCCAGCTGATTACTGATGTCTTAGCTTATGGTTTCCACAATATTTCAGAATAATAAGACCATCTGTCAAACAGGGGAAAGAGATGTCTCATACATCGATGGAATAGTATGCTTAATAAATTTTTTTATCTTGAATGGCGTTTGTGCCTAACATTTTTGTCATTGTTTTTATTTTTTCAATCATTCAATAATGAAAGATAGTTATAAATTCTTACAATATTTTTTAAATTTTCTCTATACAAAGACATGTGTTTATTTGGTTTCTCCTTTTTGCCTTCACAAAATTAAAAAGACTTAAAATTTAATAAAAATAACAATGTTTAAGATAAGGCCTAGAAACAAAAACCTCATAAAAAAAGGCTTGAAGATAAATACATTCAGAAAAGAAATCAACCCTCACAATATTTTTGTAAATTAGTTGCATATAATCTGATAGTTGCATGCAATCAATCCTATTTTTGTAAATTAGTTGCATATAATCTGTGTTAAAAATTCTGTAATTTATGAAAAACCAAATGCATGTATGAATTAGATTCATAAATATCACATCTTCATTAACTAAAGAAGGGAGGCAAATCTTTAATGCCTGTCAAACACATTCTGTAACTACTAAAATGAACTGTAAGATGTAGCTCAAAGACACTACTAATTGTGTCTTCTTGTAAAGAAATACATTCAGGTAAAAAAAAATTGTCATCTTGATAATTGAAAATGTTAAACTGAGATACTTAATTTTTTAAATGATTGAATGTACGTGTGGTTCAGAAAATGTCAAGTATAAGAAATTTATGCTGTGAAAAGTGTTCCCCTCTCATTTCCTCAGGTGTTTTCCTCCTATGACGCAATATGATATACCCACTAGTGTATCTTTCTTTTATTCTTGTCAGTGTATATTTCAAAAATTCAACTTAGCATGAGTATTTCTTTTTTGAATATTTTATGACTACATCAACATTTATATGACCATTATTCATTGATAAATTTAAAATTCCTATATAGTCTTATGATTAAGAATCATACATATTATGTTGCATATATATATATTTCTCTAAGAAACGTCCTCAAAATGAAAATTCTGGTTCAAAAGATGTCTGTGTATGGATAGAAAGGTAGATAGATTCAAACTGCTACAAAAATGGTATCCTGACTTACTAGTCACACCTCCACTAGCAATCTATGTCACTGAGCTGCTTTCCTCATTGTCTCACCTGAATAAAGTGTTTTCTGACTTGAATTTGTGCCGATTTGCTAAATTAAAAAGCGCTCTATTCAAATAATTTGAGTATACAGTTTTCTAATTATGAATAAGAGGAATAATTTAAAAATGTAAAAAAGCCCATTGTAATGGGCTAACATTTTGTTTGAGGTAGTCAATTTTCCATTCAATTTCTTTGCCACTTTCTTTTTTCTTGTTAGACTTTCTCTCTATGATTTCTAGTGACATTTTGTGCATTTTTTTAATATAGCGTGAAAACATTTTTCCCATTTATAAACTTTTATTTATGTTGTTTTTCTATTCTTAGGTTTTCAGGTTTTTGTTTTTTAAAACAACTATATCAATGTGTACTTTACTTACACTACAAATGAAATCATTTAAAATGTACAGTTGAGTGTGTTTATGAAATGTACAATAAGTAAGATGTAGAACATTTCCATCATTACGAAAGTTCCTTTTTAACCAAATAAACACATGTATATGTATAGAGAAAATAAACAAAATAAATAAATAAATAAATAAAGTCTCTCAGATACAGTTCTCACTATACAGTCAGTACAGGAAAATAAATAACAAATGACACAAGGAATAGAGACTCACTTATCCTTAGAAAACCCAGGGAGGAAGCAGATTTGTAAGGAGGCTGCTCATGACTGCAGTCACTCGCCTGCAGATCATAATGGCCAAGGTCAGAAGTAAAATAATTTCCAAAGTACAAAACCTGGAGAGACTTCGAATATGAAAGATCAAAGTTGAAGGGCACTTAACACCATGGTGGTGCCCATCAAAAGGGACTGTTCTCAGCAGCTGACCTGCACACACCCACTGTCAAAAATCAGAGTCTCACTACTATGAAACAATAGGAATCAAAGAACATTTTGTATTTCTCCCTAGTCCTCCTTCATTTTCAAAAGAATATTAGTTATCCATGAAATTGATTAGAGACACTTTCTGTCAAATTTTCCTCTACCCCAATCCCCTCCTGTGAAGGCAGTCAGTACAAGATGAATTTAAATTAACCTTTATTAAACAACATTATGTCTGTATGTTAGGGGCTTCCATTTTGCATAAAAGACTAAAATTGGAATATATTCCTTCTTAAAAGAAAAGGCTTTAGGGGCGGTGCCTGTGGCTCAAAGGGATAGGACCCCATAAGCTGGAGGTGGTGGGTTCAAACCCAGCCCTAGCCAAAAACGGCAAAAAAAAAAAAAAGAATAAGCTTTAAAATCTGTTAACCATAACTTCCATTTTAGTGCAGGATTCTACAACATAAAGCAAGACTCTAAGAAAATGTCATGCTGCTTTGAAATATGCACCCCAAAAATAAAATGACCCTTCCAAACTTTGGATGGCATTTTTATGAAATGTTTAATTTGGTTATGAGTCAAGTCTTCTGATTTGAAATGAAACTTCAAAGTATTTTAGACTTTTTTTTTTTTATTCCTGAAAATGCCATATAGGAATAACAGCTTCTTTGCAACTGGGCATGGTGAGACTGGGGAGAGAAGACTTCAGGCATCTCTGGCTGGCGGGATCTGCCCAGAAACATCCCTTTGGGGACACAGGGAGACAGCGTGAGACTTCTGGACCCCCTGAGGAAGGCAAAAGCAGTGGAGAACTGGC